>CANTUQ010000115.1:1817500-1925000 GCA_947683425.1 Excoecaria cochinchinensis
AAACGGTCGTCAAGGCAATTCACATGCGTACTTCATGTACATACAATAATCATGGCATAACAATAACATAAACTCCTGCTCACAAGCATAGAGCCATTCATCTGAAGTTCATAACAACAATCATATCCTTTTTAACAGATTATAATTCATCGATGAATCCATACATATATAACATACGTTTCCTCATATAACAATTCATAATAAGCACCTGCTGACCCGAGGGAGTGGATAACGAGTTACAGACAGTACTTTACGGGTACGAGCCGATACAGACAGTACTTTACGGGTACGAGCCGGTAAAACAGATTTTCATTTAACTTTTACAAAATATTACAAAGGGAGATCTTAAACAAGATCCTTTCAGATAGGGGTTCACGCGGAACCGTTCGGGGACTTGATCGGGGTCCAAACAGAAACAGAGGCTGCAGCTAAGACTCTATTAGGTATGCCTAACTATATACTAGACCGACTCTTGCAGGCGGAGAAATACACAATTAATGGCCATAGTTAATTTACGACAAGCGAAGAATTCACATTCTATGATAATCAGAACATATATTCTTATAGCTCAAATACATGGTATTGCGTGCTAAAAACCATAATAAAACATTCCTAAGACATGCGGAAATAAAAGGGATTTTATTGCAAAAACAGGGTAGGTCACGGTGGTAATCAGATTGGTTGCCACCGTGACATACCAGGGATCCTTGGCAGAATGCAGGTCTGGGGTACCTCACGGTGGTAACGAAATGGGTTGCCACCGTGACATACCCAGACCTCAAAACAGAAAGCATCTGTGGGGTACCTCACGGTGGTAACGAAATGGGTTGCCACCGTGACATACCCACTGCCCGGACAGAATCTAAAGTTTGGATACCTCACGGTGGTAACCAGATTGGTTGCCACCTTGACCTATCCAAAATTCACGGCAGAATGCATCTGGTTCGTGGCTCACGGTGGTAATCAGATTGGTTGCCACCGTGACCCATGCCCAGATGCGATTCCTCAGTGCGATTTCCAGGTCTTTCAAGCCAAAAATCCCACCACCAACAATTCAAGCAACTAATTCACACTCCCATAAAAACAAAAACTCAGATTAAACATCAATGAGTCAGGCCATTAACAAATCTTACACATGAATTCAAAGAATAACATCACTTTACATAATCAAATTCCTCAAGTTAACATACAACACTATTCATCATCATTTTACCCAAAAACACAATATGAGTTCAAAACTCCACAATCTAAGCTCAATCATTCATCCAATACTAATCCCATAGCATATAGACCATAACAAACATAATATCCATCACAAATTTCCAGAATTTCTCAAGAACACATAATCATACACACATTCAAAATTAGAAATTCCCAAACCTCAAATCCTTAGCTCCTAGTGTTTAGTTCCACTAGATCCAGCGACTTCCTTGCCTTTAGGATCTCTTGGAGGATCAACTAAGCAACAAAGCACAAAGATACACCAACTCAAAACCCTAACTTAAAACCCCAAACAGAAAAATGCAAGGGAAGAAGATGAAGAATTGTACAAAAGCAAAATGAATGCATAAGACTTACCAATGAACACTAAGAGATGATCAAAACACCACTAGCAACCCTTGAATCTCAACTAAGGTTCAAAAGAGAAGAAGATGGAGGAGAGAAGAGGGAGGGGACGATGATGAACGGGAAACACAAGTGAAAAATCTGATTTCCCCTTTTCCTTTCTTTTCCTTTTTCTTTTCTTAACCTAAGACAAGTGTCAATCTCCTAGTGGAGGGATTTGGTCACTCAAACCACAGATGCTTATGTCACACACACACCCTAGATTCTCTCAACTAAAACATACCCTACAATTGTATGCACAACAAACACAATGAGACACCCAAATAATGTATCCTACTATGGTTCAATCACATGCAAATAATTATAATTCCTAATTATGCACACAATATTTCTATATGCACTCCCACACATGAACAAACCCACAAAACATGCTTATTTACCAGAATACCCTTACATGATGCCAAACTCATGCAAATGTGTACACATACAAATGGCTCATTCGACTAGGGGGCAAATGGGGTGTTACAACTCTCCCCTACTAACAAGAATTTCGTCCTCGAAATTCTCACCTGAACTGAATAACTGCGGGTACTGCAATCTCATCGACTCCTCCGGTTCCCAAGTTGCTTCCTCAACCCCATGGTGATTCCACAAAACCTTGACCAAAGGAATCTGCTTATTCCTCAGCTGTCTAACTTCCCGAGCTAGGATAGCTCTAGGCTCCTCATCGTAGGTAAAATCAGACTGAACCTGAACTTTTTGAACCGACAGCACATGGGAAGGATCCGATC
Source organism: Excoecaria cochinchinensis (assembly GCA_947683425.1). NCBI lineage: Eukaryota > Viridiplantae > Streptophyta > Magnoliopsida > Malpighiales > Euphorbiaceae > Excoecaria > Excoecaria cochinchinensis. The sequence continues at coordinate 1,819,858 of CANTUQ010000115.1, forward strand.
TATACTGACGGAGTATAGAAACGTGAAACACATCATGAAGCTTCAATAATTACATCGGTAAAGCTAGTCTGTAGGCCATCGGACCAACCCTTGCTAACACTTCATACGGACCAATGAAGCGAGGACTAAGCTTTCCTTTCTTTCCAAACCGAAGTACTTTTCTCCAAGGTGACACTTTAAGAAAAACTTTGTCCCCAACTTCAAACTGCACATCCTTTCTCTTCAGGTTGGCATAAGACTTCTGACGATCCTTGGCCACTTTCAGATTCCGCTGCACAACTCTGATCTTCTCCTCTGTATCTCTAACCAGATCTGGCCCAATCACTGACCTCTCGGATAACTCTGTCCAACAAACAGGAGTCCTACACTGACGTCCATACAGAGCCTCATACGGTGACATACCAATGCTCGACTGAAAACTATTGTTGTAGGCAAACTCCATCAGCGATACATATTTGTCCCAGCTACCCGGAAAATCCAAAACACAAGCCCTCATCATATCCTCTAAGATCTGAATCACACGCTCGGACTGACCATCTGTCTGAGGATGAAACGCTGTACTGAACTTCAGCTTGGTACCCAAAGCTCGCTGCAACTCTTTCCAAAATTTAGACGTGAACCTCGGGTCCCTATCTGAAACTATGGACAAAGGCGCTCCATGCAATCGAACTATCTCATCCACATAAATACTGGCCAATCTATGCATCGGATAATCCATCCTAACCGGCAAAAAGTGAGCGGACTTTGTGAGTCGATCCACAACAACCCACACAGAATCATGCTTTCTCTGAGTCAAAGGCAATCCGGAGACAAAATCCATGGCAATGTCATCCCATTTCCACTCGGGAACGGACAAAGGCGTGAGCAATCCAAAAGGAACTTGGTGCTTAGCCTTGACCTGCTGACAAGTCAGACACTTGGATGCAAAGTCCACTATGTCCCTCTTCATACCAGACCACCAAAAGAACTGCCTCAAATCCCGATACATCTTCACACTGCCAGGATGCATGGTGAAAACTGAACTATGTGCCTCATCCAAAATTTGTCTTCTCAACTCTTCACTATCCGGCACACACAAACGGTTTCCAAACAGAAGAACCCCATCCTGAACTGAAAACTCTGACTACTTACCCGAACTGAGTTCTTGCACAATCCGCTGAAGCTTCTCATCCACCTTCTGAGCATCAACTAACCGCTGTCTCAAAGTAGGCTTGACCCTCAACTAAGCTATCAAAGCCCCATCGGAACCAAACCTCCATCTGAACCGTCTTAAAAATAAGGCAGAAACTGACTTCCTACTCAACGCATCTGCGACTACATTGGCCTTACCCGGATGGTAATCCACAATGCAATCGTAGTCCTTAAACAGCTCAAGCCAATGACGTTGCCTCATATTCGGTTCCTTCTGAGTCAGAAAGTACTTCAAACTCTTATGATCCGTAAAGATCCTGCACTTCTCTCCGTAGAGATAATGACGCCAAATCTTCAAAGCGAAGACAACCGCTGCTAACTCAAGATCATGCGTCGGATAGTTCCTCTCGTGTGGCTTCAACTGTCGAGAAGTATAAGCCACAACCTTTCCTTCCTGCATCAGAATGCATCCCAAACCAACACCTGAAGCGTCACTATACATAACAAACTCCTTACCCGAAGTGGGTTGAGTCAGTATAGGAGCTTCAACTAACAACTGCTTCAATCGCTCAAAAAAGGCTTGGCACTTATCCGACCATTCGAATTTAACTCCTTTCCTCAATAACCTGGTCATCGGAGCAGCAATCACAGAAAAACTCTTAACGAACCGACGGTAATAACCCGCCAAACCAAGAAAACTCCTCACTTCCTGGACACTCCTAGGCGCTATCCAATCCACTATCACCTCAATCTTGGCTGGATCCACTTGGATAACCTTAGCTGAAACTATATGGCCTAAAAACGACACTTCCTGAAGCCAAAAATCACACTTACTTAACTTGTCAAACAATCGATGCTCTCTCAAAACTTGCAAAACCATCCGAAGATGTTCTTCATGCTCAGTCTCATCCTTGGAATACACCAAAATATCATCTATAAACACCACTACAAACCGGTCTAAGTATGGCCTAAACACTCTATTCATCAAATCCATGAATGCCGCTGGAGCATTAGTCAACCCAAACGGCATAACAAGGAACTCATAGTGGCCATACTGAGTCCGAAATGCAGTCTTAACTACATCCTAATCCTTAACACAAAGTTGATAATACCCAGACCGAAGATTTATCTTGGAAAACACACCTGCACCTCGAAGCTGATCAAACAAATCTTCAACTCTGGGCAACGGATACTTATTCTTCACTGTGACCTTGTTAATCTGCCTGCAATCGATACACATCCTCAAGGATCCATCCTTTTTCTTAACGAACAGAACTGGAGCTCCCCAAGGAGGTATGCTGGGTCGAATGAACCCCTTATCCAATAGCTCTTGTAGTTGAGTTTTAAGTTCTCTCAACTCCACAGGAGCCATCCGATAAGGTGCTTTCGATACCGGTGTGGTACCTGGCATAATCTCTATGGCTAGCTCAACTTCCCTCTCCAGAGGCAAACCCGGCAAGTCACTCGGAAAAAACATCACTAAACTCTCGGATAATAGGGATGTCCTCAATCCTAACTTGATCCCTCCTGGAATCCAAAACCACAGCCAGAAAAGCCTCACAACCTTTTCTCAAAAACCTTTTGGCTTGAATCGCAGAAATCACATTGTGCACGGAACTCGCACCCAAACCTCTAACAAACACAGGAGCTCGGTTCCTATCAAGAAGCACGAAAGTCTTCCTATGATAATCAACCACGGCTCAATGCTTGCCCAACCAATCCATACCCAAAATCAAATCATACTCTCTGAAGGGTAACTCTATCAAATCCACAGGGAACTCAACACCCTCAACCAACAACGGACAACTCCTATAAACTCTACTCACACTGACACTATGCCCTAATGGATTGGTCACACATATCTCATAGTCTAACTGTTCTACCACATGCAACTTATCAACAAACTTATGCGTGCACAAATATGAGTGTGTGGAACCAGGATCTATTAGAGCATATAATTCAGTGTCATGGAGTAGGAACTTACCAGCAATCACATCAGGGGCATCTTGCTCCTCTCTGGCTCTAACTGCATACGCTCTAGCGGCCATTGGGGAAGGACGCTCAACTGTCTCAGAACCACTCGACCTCTACCTCTACCTCTACCTCTCGCAGCCTTAGAAGCATTCGATCCAACTCTGCTAGCTCCTCCCTGAGGACCCGAATCTTCACCCATCTGGGGACAATTAGCCACATGGTGCTCGGTGCTCCCACACCTAAAACACCCACCAGTGAGCCACCTACACTCACCCCAGTGAGCCTTACCACAATTCTCACAAACTGGAATAGCATCAGACCGACCACCTCTACCAGAACTAGATACTGCAGCTGAACCTTGCCTTCTCCCTCTGGTAGCTGAACCAGCAGATGGTTCATCTTGCGGGTTCCTAGATCTCTTACCCGAAGATGAAGAGAAACCACCTCTAGCAGAACTCCTGCGCTGAGCTCTCTCTCTAATCAAAGTTTCCGCCTTCTCTGCCCTCAAAGCAGCCTCAGCAATCTGATAATAATGTACCCCCGGCATACACATCAAAGAAACTAAAGCAATTTTCAAAGAGTCATTCAACCCGGCCTCAAAGTGCTTACATCTAAAGTCATCTATCATAACCCCACGCAGAGCATAACGAGACAACCGGTTAAACTCCTTCTCATAATCCGCAACCGATAAGGCCCTTTGCCTCAAACTCAGAAACTGCACCCATCTTGCGTCCTTATATGCCTGAGTCACATACTTCTTAGTGAACTACTCATCAAAGAAATCCCATGTCAAAGGATCAGGCATCTGAGGTTGCCTACTCACCAACTCCCACCATTTGTATGCTGGACCTTGAAGCAAAGCCACAGCACACTCAGCTTGTTGATCGGGAGGACACCTAACTTCCCTCAAAGCTCTCTTAACTTTATCCAGCCACTTCTCAGCTAACTCAGATTCATCAAGTCCGGTCCCATAAAAATCTTCCACACCAGTTCTTCTCAAACTCACTAAAGGAGCTTTCGGGGCAGTCACTCTTTCCAAAACCCGAGCCATGTCCTGATGCAATCTGAACATTGCCTCAAAAGGCATGGTAGCGGCCTCGGGTTGGACCCTAGCACATTGAGCCGACACCGAAATAGAGACAGACGGATCTACCGTTGGAGGGTTTACACTTTCAGCGGACTCCTCGAGCGCACCGTGAGCAGAATCAGAATTCATCTAACAAACAAGAGGACAACCACATCAGCCAACACAGCCCTAGACATAGACATATACACACATAGCATCACATAAACAATCACCCAGAAATGCCTAAACCGGGGCTCTGATACCACAACTTGTAACACCCGTATGAGTAAAGGTGCCACCACACAGATACAGGATAGCATACATTCATAAATAAACATACATACCAATATACAGGGTAATTTAAAACTTTACAGCACCATTCAAGAAAAGCTGATCATGCATTAATATAATGAAAGCATTACATTACTGTTCTGATCAACTGAAGGATGCAACAGATAATTACACTATCCATAATTTATTTACAAAAGCGGAAGCTATTACAAAACCATATGAGAGTTCTATACAAAAAGAATCATAAGCTACAAAAATAAGCCCTACACTAAGACCCTGCTGTGTTGGCTTTGATGGCGACGACTCTCCCAAAAACAACTCCTTCCGCACCTGCACGGGTAAAAACACCGTGCTAAGCGATAAACGCTTAGTGGGGAAACACACATATAGCATAACGATAACTATTCAAAACGATCGTTAAGGCAATTCACATGCGTACTTCATGTACATACAATAATCATGGCATAACAATAACATAAACTCCTGCTCACAAGCATAGAGCCATTCATCTGAAGTTCATAACAACAATCACATCCTTTTTAACAGATTATAATTCATCGATGAATCCATACATATATAACATACGTTTCCTAATATAACAATTCATAATAAGCACCTGCTGACCCGAGGGAGTGGATAACGAGTTACAGATAGTACTTTACGGGTACGAGCCGATACAGACAGTACTTTACGGGTACGAGCCGATAAAACAGATTTTCATTTCACTTTTACAAAACATTACAAAGGGGGATCTTAAACAAGATCCTTTCAGATAGGGGTTCACGCGGAACCGTTCGGGGACCTGATCGGGGTCCAAACAGAAACAGAGGCTGCAGCTAAGACTCTATTAGGCATGCCTAACTATCCACTAGACCGACTCTTGCAGGCAAAGAAATACACAATTAATGGCCGTAGTTAATTTACGACAAGCGAAGAATTCACATTCTATGATAATCAGGACATATATTCTTATAGCTCAAATACATGGTATTGCGTGATAAAAACCATAATAAAACATTCCTAAGACATGCGGAAATAAAAGGGATTTTATTGCAAAAACAGGGTAGGTCACGGTGGTAATCAGATTGGTTGCCACCGTGACATACCAGGGATCCTTGGCAGAATGCAGGTCTGGGGTACCTCATGGTGGTAACGAAATGGGTTGCCACCGTGACATACCCAGACCTCAAAACAGAAAGCATCTGTAGGGTACCTCACGGTGGTAACGAAATGGGTTGCCACCGTGACATACCCATTGCCCGGACAGAATCTAAAGTTTGGATACCTCACGGTGGTAACCAGATTGGTTGCCACCGTGACCTATCCAAAATTCACGGCAGAATGCATCTGGTTCGTGGCTCACGGTGGTAATCAGATTGGTTGCCACCGTGACCCATGCCCAGATACGATTCCTCTGTGCGATTTCCAGGTCTTTCAAGCCAAAAATCCCACCACCAACAATTCAAGCAACTAGTTCACACTCCCATAAAAACAAAAACTCAGATTAAACATCAATGAGTCAGGCCATTAACAAATCTTACACATGAATTCAAAGAATAACATCACTTTACATAATCAAATTCCTCAAGTTAATATACAGCACTATTCACCATCAGTTTACCCAAAAACACAATATGAGTTCAAAACTCCACAATCTAAGCTCAATCATTCAACCAATACTAATCCCATAGCATATAGACCATAATAAACATAATATCCATCACAAATTTCCAGAATTTCTCAAGAACACATAATCATACACACATTCAAAATTAGAAATTCCCAAACCTCAAATCCTTAGCTCCTAGTGTTTAGTTCCACTAGATCCAGCGACTTCCTTGCCTTTAGGATCTCTTGGAGGATCAACTAAGCAACAAAGCACAAAGATACACCAACTCAAAACCCTAACTTAAAACCCCAAACAGAAAAATGCAAGGGAAGAAGATGAAGAATTGTACAAAAGCAAAATGAATGCATAAGACTTACCAATGAACACTAAGAGATGATCAAAACTCCACTAGAAACCCTTGAATCTCAACTAAGGTTCAAAAGAGAAGAAGAAGGAGGAGAGAAGAGGGAGGGGACGGTGATGAACGGGAAACACAAGTGAAAAATCTGATTTGCCCTTTTCCTTTTTTTTCCTTTTTCTTTTCTTAACCTAAGACAAGTGTCAATCTCCTAGTGGAGGGATTTGGTCACTCACACCACAGATGCTTATGTCACACACACACCCTAGATTCTCTCAACTAAAACATACCCTACAATTGTATGCACAACACACACAATGAGACACCTAAATAATGTATCCTACTATGGTGCACTCACATGCAAATAATTATAATTCCTAATTATGCACACAATATTTCTATATGCACTCCCACACATGAACAAACCCACAAAACATGCTTATTTACCAGAATACCCTTACATGATGCCAAACTCATGCAAATGTGTACACACACAAATGGCTCATTCGACTAGGGGGCAAATGGGGTGTTACAAGTTATATGATCACGATTAACAAGGCCTGTATATAATCTACGAGTCTCCGAAATTGATCGGTCTATATGTATACCTGAATTATGTAGTTATGCTTGAATTATACTCTATTGTATGGCAATAAATTTAGAGCATAGATAAGTTGTTATTTTTGAGCCTGATCATTCATTTTAGTGGATAGTAAGCATGCTTATTAAGGGTTAGGTGCAGCTGCTATATGTTGACCCCGTTTGGGTCTTATACGTCGATCCCGTTTGAGTCCATATGATTCGAGACTTCGGTCTCCCTTTCTACCTTCGGGTATACAAGATTCGAGGCTCATGTCTCTATATGCTTTTGATATTGTGTCCTATCAGTATCATTAGTACCCATATCCGCTAGTTTAGTGAGTAATCAGGCTGTTATATGTTTCAATGATATGGAGTGGGTATATGCTAAATTTTTAAGTAATGGAGTATAGATAAGATGTTATGTATGGATGTTTGATCGCTATACTAATAGTATATGTTTATTGATTATGCAGAGTTATACTTATATGTACATGTAGATGGTATGTTGTAAAATGATTCTAGTATATTGATATTTGGGTACTTGATGTTTGTGGATAAGTATTTATGATTGTGTAAGTTATTTTATGATAGTACACATGTTGTAAATGTACAAGTATATGTTTATATAAATGTTGGCATGATTGATTAGTTAATGTTATAGTCAGAGGTTGATATATATATATATATATATATATATATATATATATATATATATATATATATATATATATATATATATATATATATATTGTATGTATATGTGTTGTTCTTGGTTTTGTTCCTCCCCATTAAGCAATATCGCTTAGCACGGGTTATTTTTCTGTGTAGGGGGCAAGTTCGGTTTGGAGTTGGGCATCTGTAGGTCGGCCACTAGAAGTCTATAGATGGAGTTCCTTTTTGTCGTTCGCTTATATTTTTGTATTGATATAAGTTTTGTACATGGATTTTGGTTTTGCCAATGTAATTTTGTAAAGGAACGTTTCTGTTTATGTCTATGGAAAAGGTTTACAAACCTCTTTTGTAAAACTTATATTGTTATATTTATATATATATATATGGATTTGATATCTTTTCGGTTCACATGTTACTGCTTCCGTGATGCATGAGTGTATGTATATGTGTTTGTGTGCGCAGTGGTCCGGTATCCTTCCAAAGGAGGTATCGGGGTGTTACAAAAAGGGCCAAGAATATTAATGCCCCATTGAACGAACGGTTCAGGACTATGAATAGGCACTGATGGGTTGATTTCTGATGCATTATGTTGAACGAACCATTGGCATTTGTCACATGTCTAAACGAGCTCCTTGGCATCTTTATCCATACCAGGCCAATAATATCCCTGCAATAATGCTTATCGAGTTAAGGCCTGAGCACCTTCATGCGCCCTACAAATTCCATCATGGATTTCTCTAAGTTAATAATGACCGTCTTCCATGATCAAGTAAAGCGTCCAGGGATGTGAAAAAGATCGCTTATATAGTTTGTTATCCAAAATGGTATAACAACTGGATTGCTGAACAATCTTTCGAGCTTGAACCTTGTCCTCCAGAAGGACTCCTGTGTTTAAATATTGATAGATTTGTAATGGCCAGATATCCATTAGTTCTTGCAATTGGACTTTATAAGTCTCATAAGTTAGTGCTGAAAGATTTGACTAGACAATGTCTGCCTTGGATATCTTGCTCTAAAGGGAAGCTTGCTTGGCCAAGGCATCCACTCCCTCAGTCTCTGCTCGGAATATTTGTTGAATTGACCCTGCGCTAATTGGTATAGTAAAGCAGCCGCCAATTCTTTGTACTAGACCATTGTGTGTTCCTTAGCTTCGAATTTGCTGAGCAGCCGGCTGAAAACTAATTGTGAGTTAGAACAGATAGCCAAAGAATCAGGTTTTACCTTAATGGCGAGCTGCAATCTGAAACAAAGAGCCTCATATTCTGTGACATTATTAGAAGTGGGGAAATGTCATATGGGCCATTCGTCTGATCGTTATCCTTCCTGGCTCGATAAGGATCACTTCGATGTGAGCACCTTCCGACGAGGATGCTCTATCAACAAACAAACTCTAAGAATGAGTGTCCGACCAAAAATATTTTCTTGAATTTTTGTTTGTCAAAACTAGGATTTTTCCCAAACATTTTCATGTTTATTATCATAAATTTCGACAAGGAGAATGGATCAAGGCATCCTATTTTCCGATCTATAAATTCTGAGGGTAAATATTTTTGGACCCGTTCTCATTTATTTGTGTATATTATTTATGGTTGTTAATATGGTTATTTTTTCCTTATTAGTATTACCATTAGCATTGTTTTCCAGTTGCTTTCGTTGTCTTCATTATATGTTGTTGTTGTTGTTATTATTATTATTATTATTATTATTATTATTATTATTATTATTATTATTATTATTATTATTATTTCATGGTGTTTTCATTAGTTACATTATTTCATGTTCATTTTATACTACCATTATTTGTTATCATGATCTTGCTATTGTTATTGTGATTGTTGTTGTTGTTGTTATTATTATTATTAGTATTATTATTATTATTATTGTTATTGTTATTATTATTATTATTATTATTATTATTATTATTATTATTATTATTATTATTATTATTATTATTATTATTATTATTATTATTATTATTATTATTATTATTGTGTTAATGCTATTGTTATGATTATTATTTTGACTATTCTTATTCTGTCATATTATTATTGTTATTTATTGTTATTATCAATATTATTATTTCATGTTTGTTTTACTGCGTTGATATTATTATTATTATGTTATTGTCGTTATGATTATATTGTTTCCCTTTTCGCCATAGTTTTTATTTTTGGCATGACTTGTGTTAATTTATTTGCATGTAAATATTTGTACATTAAATCAACATGTTTTATATTTATTCCGCATTCATTTGATTAATCCGTTTGGAATTATTATTAATATTTTTAATATTATTTTTTCTGTCTGAGATTTAATTTGAGTCGCATTGTGTGAGCATTTCCGTGACCTTCCGGGTGGGTCACCACGCGTAGGAGACCGTGTTGTTCAGTGATACCTTTCCTATTCCCTTTCCTTGTGTTGTATTTCTTTGCAAGTAAATATTTTATTTATGCACGCGTGAGATAAAAAATCACAAAAATACTTTTTTAATTAAATTGGATTTTTTACTAATAAAATTGGGACCAATGTCCCTCATTTTAGCCAAGCAATGTAAAATGTCATAATAAAATAAAGACTTAATTTTCTCCAAAAATGTGATCACTCATCTCGGTTTTCGAGCTAACGATCAGCTCAACTCTTTGAGCCCTCTTTAAATAAGCGCGAAGGAACCAATGTTCCGAAACCAAACAAATGCCCCAATTTGTGTATGTTTTTCTTATGTTTGACTTTATTTGTTTGTTTTAAATTTATATTCATGTATTTTCCCTTCGGGCCCTTGTAATTAATTTTGGGACGACATTATTTCATTTCCGTTTGGGATTTTATTCCGTCCCAATATTCGTTTTTTTAATCTTCTCTGATTGGAGTTGTATTCTGCTCCAATTTCTCTTGTAATTGTGTGCTTGGGGTGTTTACTGCTTTCCTTTATGGCTTTATGTACTGCTTTCCTTATTGCTTTCCTTTATTCCTTTAAATGATTGCAATGTGCTTTATTTAAATGCATAAATCATGTGAGATAAGAGGTAGAATTTTAGGAAGTTAAAGACTCATTTTTAATTAACTAAAACATAAATAATAGTGAAGTTCCAAACACCAATCTCTGGTCTAGACCAATAAGAGGTAGAGACCTTTCCCAATTTCTTGTAAATTGGGTGGCGACTCCAAAATATCTCAAAGGTGCCTAAAGGCATCGTGAAGCTAGATGACCCTTCCCAATGTTCTATTGGGAAGGAGGCATCCAAAATGTCTCATGGCACCCAAGGTTAAAAAGACACGAACCAATCCCTCGAATCCTAAAAGCAGGTTCAATGAGAGCCTTTGTTAGGTTCGGCACGCGTCATAGTGGCGACTCCGCTGGGGACTATTTGTGACTTTGCTCTGAAAGTGTTTTGGTTAAAATGTATAATTGAGTTTTTAAAACTTAAAATTCTATCACTTTTTGAAAATTGCATTGCATCATCTTAGGGCCTTAGAATTACGCTAGTTTGTAACACCCCGTTTGCAAAAGTTAGAGCCATTTGTGCATGTGTGCATTGTGTGTGTGATGGTATGTGACAAGGGCATTTTGGGTAAAATACATGTTTTGGGGTTTGTACTAGTGTGTGTGTGCATGTAGGTTTGTGGGATGTGAGTGTGTGGGTTGTGTGAGGGTGTGCATGCTCACATGTTAGTAGGGTGTGCATTAGTGAGGAGAGCATTGTGTGTGGTGTTGTGTGTGTTGGTAGGGTTTGAGTGGTCAATCTCCACCAACGAGGAAATGACACTTGGCTAGGGTAAGGAAAAAGGGGTAATTAAAAGAAGAAAGAGAAAAAGGGAAAGCAGATTTTGTTTCCCTTTCCCGTTTCTCTCTTCTCTCTACTCTTCTCCCTTTTCTCTCCATTTGAGTGCCCTAGCTTGGATCCAAGGAAATATTGGTGGAATTGATCATCTCTTGACCCTCAATTGGTAAGTTTTGCTGCATTTCTTCATCTTCTTCATCTTTTTTTCTTCTTGTTGGGTTGAGTTTTGATTTAGGGTTTGTTATTTGTTTGATTTGTGGGTATTGTCTCTAGTTGAGCCTCCTCACGATCCCAAGGGGAAGGAGAAGGCAAGTGGTAGTGGTGTTAAGTGATTTAGAGCTAAGGCATATCAGGTTTGGGAATTTTGTGAATTTTTATGCTTTGTTCTTTTTTGATTTTTCTGGAAAATTGGTATGTTGATGAAGTTTTATGATGGTTGATTTGCTATAAGGATGTGATATTGTGCTGGTAATGCTTAATTGTGATTTTGTTGGGTTAAATGCTTTGTGTGCTGAAATGAGATTCAAATTGTTGGGTTGATTTGGATTATTAATTATGTTTATAATATGTTCTTGAGTGTTAAGAGCTTCAAAAGGTGAGTTTTAAGTTGGTGTTAATGTTTTGAATGTTGGTTTTAAGTGGGTGGTTTTGGTGTGTGTAAGTCGGGTTAATTTCTGGGTTTTTAGCGATCCATACTGCGATATGGTCTGTCATACCCCCGTGTGATTGAATGTATGTTTCTTTATCCTTTGTGTGGTGACACCCTTGCTCATACGACATCTCACTCCCTTGCAGATGGGTTTGCCGGGTGTTACAGGTTTTGGTATCAGAGCCTAGGTTTAGGCATTTTCTGGGTAATTATTGTGTATAGATATATTTTTTCGACTTTATTGGCTGATTCGGTTGTCTTTGTCTTTCTTTTAGATGGATTTTGATTCTGTTCGTGGATCGCTTGAGGGGTTTGTTGAAAGTGTGAATCCCCAATCTGTAGATCCTTCTGTGTCTGTTTTGGCTTAACCTGCTAGGGCGCAACCTGAGGTTACAGCCATGCCCTTTGAGGTCATGTTGAAGATTTCATAGGACATGGCTAGAGTCATGGAGAGTGTGACCGCTCCTAGAGCCCCTACTGAGAATTTGAGGAAGGCGGGCGCAAAGGATTTTTATTGTATTGGTTTGGACGAATCAGAATATGCTGAGAAGTAGTTAGACAAGGTGGAGCGAGCCTTGGATGAGATTCGGTGTCCTCAGGAGAGGCGGGTAGAGTGTGTTGTAGCTCTGTTGCAAGGATCCGCCTTTGACTGGTGGAAGTTGGTTCGAAGGCATCCCCAGTTGCCTGACCTAGTCACATAGGAGTTCTTCGATAGGGAATTTACAAGTAAGTATGTGACTCGGGAGTACAAGAATGCTAAGTGGGGTCAGTTTCTGAGTTTGAAGCAGAGGGCAATGACGGTTTCAGAGTTTGAGAAGGAGTTTAACAGATTGACTAAGTATGCTCCTGAGGGTGTTCTGACTGAGAAATTTAGATGTCGACATTTTGAGACTGGGTTGAATGAGTCTTTGAGGGCTATGTTGATTTCGCTGATGAGTACTCCGGGTGTTGGGTATTATCAGATTATGCAAGCTGCAGTGCGGGCTGAGAGGTCAGAGTCAGTTTTGAGAGAGAGGGCTTAGCGGAGGAATCCCTCTCGTGGAGGATCTTCTTCATCCTCGGGTAAGAAGTCCCAAAACTCGCAGGATGAGTCATCTTCAGGCCCAGCTTTGAGAGGCAGGAGGCAGGGTTTAGCTATGAGTATGAGTTCGGGTAGAGGTGGTTCCGGTGTTAGGACCGAGTTGTTGCCTGAGTGGTCTCATTGTAGTAAGCGGCACCGAGGCGAGTGTAGGTGGCTCACTGGTGGGTGTTTCAGATGTGGGAGCACCGAGCACCTTTTGGCCAACTGTCCGCGACAGAATGAGGTTTCTGGTGATTTGAGAGAGGCCACTAGAGTGGGATCGAATGCAACGCAAGCGAGTTATGGCAGAGGCTGAGGTAGAGGTCGAGGCGGTCGACCTAGAGATGGAGCAGCATCTGAGTCAGTTGAGCATCCCGTTGCAGTACCAGCTAGAGCCTATGCTATGAGAGCTCGGGAGGAGCAGGATGCTACAGATCTAATAGCCGGTAAGTTTTTACTCCTTGACACTGAATTATATGCTCTAATTGAACCTGGTTCCACACACTCATACTTGTGCATGGATAAATTGATTAATAAGTTGCATGATGTAGATCTGTTAGACTATGAGATTTGTGTGACTAGTCCTTTAGGGCATAGTGTCAATGTGAGTAGGGTGCATAGGAATTGTCCTCTTCTGGTCCAAGGAGTTGAGTTCCCTGCGGATTTGATTGAGTTGCCTTTTAGAGAGTTTGATTTGATCTTGGGTATGGATTGGCTTAGTAAGCATCGAGCAGTGGTTGATTGTCATAGGAAGGTAGTTGTCCTTCGGGATAGCGATCAGTCTTCTGTGGTTATTAAGGGCTTGGGTTCTAGTTCTTTGAGCAACGTGATCTCTGCTATGCAAGCTAGGAGGTTCATAAGGAAGGGTTGTGAGGCGGTTTTAGCAGTGGTGTTGGATTCTAAGCATGATCAGGTTCGGATTGAGGATATTCTAGTGGTTAGGGAGTTTGGAGATATTTTCCCTAGTGAGTTGCCTGGGTTGCCTCCGGAGAGGGAGGTGGAGTTGTCCATAAAGATAGTGCCGAGTACTTCGCCCATTTCTAAAGCACCTTATCGGATGGCTCCTGTAGAGTTGAGAGAACTCAAAACTCAGTTACAAGAGCTATTGGATAAGGGGTTTATTAGACCCAGTATATCTCCATGGGGAGCTCCGGTGTTGTTCGTTAAGAAGAAGGATGGTTCTTTGAGGATGTGTATCGATTATAGGCAAATCAATAAGGTCACAATGAAAAACAAGTACCCTTTGCCTAGAGTTGAAGATTTGTTTGATCAGCTTAGAGGTGCGGGTGTCTTTTCGAAGATTGACCTTCGATTGGGTTATTATCAGCTACGAGTTCAGGTGCGGATGTGGTTAAGACTGCATTTCGGATGCGATATAGCCACTATGAGTTTCTTGTGATGCTGTTTGGTTTGACCAATGCACCGGCGGCTTTCATGGATTTGATGAACCGAGTGTTTAGGCCATATCTCGATTGATTTGTAGTAGTGTTTATAGATGATATCTTGGTCTATTCAAGGAATGAGAGTGAGCATGAGGATCATCTTCGGTTGGTTTTGCAAGTGCTGAGGGAGCATCAGTTGTTTATGAAGCTTAGCAAGTGTGACTTTTGGCTTCGGGAAGTGTCTTTCTTAGGGCATATTGTGTCAGCTAAGGTTATCCAAGTTGATCCAACTAAGATTGAGGCAATTGTTAATTGGAAAGCACTTAGGAATGTTCCGGAAGTGAGAAGCTTTTTAGGTTTAGCAGGCTACTATCGTTGGTTTGTGAAAGGTTTCTCAGTGATTGCCGCTCCTATGACGAGGTTGTTGAGGAAAGGAGTCAAATTTGAGTGGTCGGATAAGTGTCAGGCTTGCTTTGAGAAGTTAAAGAGGTTGTTAGTCGAAGCTCCTGTACTAACTCAACCCATCTCGGGTAAAGAGTTTGTGCTGTATAGTGATGCTTCTGATCTTGGGCTCGGTTGTGTGTTGATGCAAGAGGGAAAAGTTTTGGCTTATGCTTCCCGTCAATTGAAGCCACATAAGAGGAACTATCCGACACATGATTTGGAATTGGCAGCTGTGATCTTTGTCTTGAAGATTTGGCGACATTATCTGTGTGGGGAAAAGTGTAGGATTTTCACGGATCACAAGAGTCTGAAGTACCTCCTCACGCAGAAGGAGTTGAATATGAGGCAACATTGATAGTTAGAGTTGTTTAAGGACTATGATGGCATTTTGGATTACCATCCGGGTAAGGCAAATGTGGTTGCTGATGCTCTGAGTAGGAAGTCAGTTTCGGCCTTGTTCTTGAGACGGTTTAGATGGAGATTTGATTCGGATGGGGCTTTGGTTGCCCAGTTGAGAGTGAAGCCAACTTTGAGACAGTTGATTGTGGATGCCCAGAAAGATGATGAGAGATTGCAATGGGTTTTGCAAGAGGTCTGATCTGGTAAGCGGTCAGAGTTCTCAGTTTTGGATGGGGTGCTTATGTATAGGAATCGTTTGTTTGTGCCCGAGAATGACAAGTTAAGGAAGTAGCTTTTGAGTGAAGCACACACTACGATTTTCACTATGCATCCTGGTAGTGAGAAGATGTATCGAGACATGAAGCAGTTCTATTGGTGGTCCGGCATGAAGAGAGACATTGTGGATTTTGTGGCAAAGTGTTTGATCTGTTAGCAGGTAAAGGCTGAGCATCAAGTACCTTCAGGATTGCTCACTCCTTTACCCGTCCATGAATGGAAATGGGATGATATTACCATGGATTTTGTGTCGGGTTTGCCGTTGACTTAGAGGAAGCATGACTCGATTTGGGTAATTGTAGATCGGCTTACAAAGTCAGCTCATTTTCTGCCAGTTAGAGTGGATTATCGATGGATAAGTTAGCCAGCATTTATGTGAATGAGGTGGTCAGATTGCATGAAGTGCCGTTGTCTATAGTGTCAGATTAGGATCCAAGGTTCACTTCGAAGTTTTGGAAAGAGTTACAAAGATCGTTGGGTACCAAGTTGAACTTCAATACGGCATTTCATCCTCAGACAAATGGTCAGTCAGAGAGGGTCATTTAGATTTTAGAGGATATATTGCGAGCTTGTGCCTTGGAATTTTCTGGCAGTTGGGACAGATATGTACAACTTATAGAGTTTTCCTACAATAACAGCTATTAGTCGAGCATCGGTATGTCACCGTATGAGGCTTTGTATGGTCGGCCATGTAGGACTCTAGTTTGTTGGACAGAGTTGATTGAGCATTCCGTTGTTGGGCCAGAGTTGGTTAGGGATACTGAGGAGAAGATCAGAGTTGTGCAGCAGAATCTGAAAGTGGCTAAGGATCGACAGAAGTCATATGCTAACCTGAGGAGAAAAGATATTCGGTTTGAGGTCGAGGATAAAGTTTTCCTTAAGGTTTCACCTTGGAGAAAAGTGTTGCGGTTTGGCAAGAAGGGTAAGCTTAGTTCTCGGTTTATTGGACCTTATGAGGTGTTAGGTAAGGTTGGTCCGGTAGCCTATAGGTTGGCTTTACCGATGGAGTTGGCAAAGTTGCACGATGTTTTTCATGTTTCCATGCTTCGTCAGTATAGATCAGATCCTTCACATGTGTTGTCGGTTCAAGATGTGCAAGTGCAGCCAGATTATTCGTATGATGAGGAACCGAAGGCCATTTTAGCTCGGGAAGTGAGACAGTTAAGGAATAAGCAAGTCCCTTTGGTAAAGGTGTTATGGCATCACCATGGAGTTGAGGAAGCGACTTGGGAACCAGAGGCAACGATGAGGGCTCAGTATCCTCAGCTTTTCAGTTCAGGTGAGAATTTCGAGGACAAAATTCTTATTAGTAGGGGAGAGTTGTAACACCCCGTTTGCCCCCTAGAAGTTGGAGCCATTTGTGCATGTGTGCATTGTGTGTGTGATGGCATGTCATAAGGGCATTTTAGGTAAAATGCATGTTTTGGGGTTTGTACTAGTGTGTGTGCGCATGTAGGTTTATGGGATGTGAGTGTGTGGGTTGTGTGAGGGTGTGCATGCTCACATGTTAGTAGGGTGTGCATTAGTGAGGAGAGCATTGTGTGTGATGTTGTGTATGTTGGTAGGGTTTGAGTGGTCAATCTCCACCAACGAGGAAATGACACTTGGCTAGGGTAAGGAAAAAGGGGTAGTTAGAAGAAGAAAGAGAAAAAGGGAAAGCAAAATTTGTTTCCCTTTCCCGTTTCTCTCTTCTCTTTACTTCTCTTCTTCCTTTTCTCTCCATTTGAGTGCCCTAGCTTGGATCCAAGGAAGTGTTGTTGGAATTGATCATCTCTTGACCCTCAATTGGTAAGTTTTGCTGCATTTCTTCATCTTCTTCATCTTTTCTTCTTCTTGTTGGGTTGAGTTTTGATTTAGGGTTGTTGTTTGTTTGATTTGTGGGTATTGTCTCTAGTTGAGCCTCCTCGCGATCCCAAGGGGAAGGAGAAGGCAAATGGTAGTGGTTTTAAGTGATTTGGAGCTAAGGAGTATCGGTTTGGGAATTTTGTGAATTTTTATGCTTTTGTGCTTCTTTGATTTTACTGGAAAATTGGCATGTTGATGAAGTTTTATGATGGTTGATTTGCTATAAGGATGTGATATTGTGCTGGTAATGCTTATGTGATTTTGTTGGGTTAAATGCTTTATGGGCTGAAATGAGATTCAAAATTGTTGGGTTGATTTGGATTATTAATTATATTTATAATATGTTCTTGAGTGTTAAGAGCTTCAAAAGGTGAGTTTTAAGTTGGTGTTAATGTTTTGAATGTTGGTTTTAAGTGGGTGTTTTTGGTGTGTGTAAGTTGGGTTGATTTCTAGAGGATTTTTGGGTTTCTGGCGATCCATACGGCGATATGGTTTGTCATACCCCATGTGAATTGTGAGATTTTCCCCAGTATTTGAAGGCCATGATTTTACACGGCGGTAAAGACATTCCATACCGCCATGTAAAGTCATTCTGCCTTTGTTTTTTTTTGAGCTGTGCACTTTACACAGCGATATGGCTTTGCCATGCCCCCGTGTAAAATGTCTTACACGGTGGTAAGACAATGTCATACTGCCGTGTAAACTGCTTCTGCCCAGCTTTTGAAGTTTTTCGATTTTTCTTCATTTTCATTCCTTTTTCGTTATTTATTGGTTTTAAATATTATTTAGTGTCATTTCATGTATCTAATATCATTAAATTTTATTTTGCTATATCAAATTATATTGAATGTTTTGGTTGGAATCTGGAATGTGTTGTGCATATCTTTAACTCATGATTCTTCACTCTGAACAATATGTTATACTTAAGTGTGATTTGTATTATGCATGACCTGCAAGAGTCGGTCTAGTGGATAGTTAGGCATGCCTAATAGAGTCTCTTAGCTGCAGCCCTCAGTTCTTTTTGGACCCCGCTTAGGTCCTCGTTTGTATCCTCACGATCCCTAAAAGTATTTGGATCTTATTTAAGATCCCCTCTGTAAAATGTTTTGAAAATGATAAAAATGTGATTTCGATTTTCGATTCGTACCCATAAGGTACCGCCATGTGTATACTCGTTATCCACTATTGTGAGCCCGCAGGTGTTTTTCTTTGCTTTGTCTTGCTCTGCTTTGTTGTGAACATATGAATGAAATATCTGAATGATTTGATGATAAGTATATGAACTCGATATTATCCGAATGCAAATATGAGCCTGCGAATGTTATGAATATGACTTGAGCATGTATAAATCTGTTATGATTTTTGCATATGTCATTGTGAATGTGGTTTGCCTTGATGACCATTGTGAATGGCCGTCCATATTACTTGTGTGTTCCCCACTAAGCATTATCGCTTAGCACGGTGTTTCACCCGTGCAAGTGTGGAAGGCGTTTTGCTTTTGGGAGAGTCGCCGCCAGTCAAGCCAACACAGAGGGATTAGTGTTAGGACTTTATTTTTGTAGCATGATTCTTTCGTAATAGAACTCTCCATGTAATAGTATTTTTGTAAAGCTTCTGCATTTTACATTTTGGATATGTACTTATTTTGTATTGGCAATTATGATCAAAATATTATTGTAATGAATTTTGGTTATATTAATGAATGATCATTCTGATGTTTCCAAAAGTTTTAATTTTCACTGTATTTTAGTATGTAAAATGTGATTGAATGTATGTTTCTGTATCCTTTGTGTAGTGGCACCCTTGTTCATACGGCATCTCACTCCCTTCTGGATGGGTTCGCCTACATATGGGTAGGGGGTGTTACGTAGTTGGTCCCCTATCTTACCCCGGTGCATTCCCGAAAAATGACCCTACTTTCACTCATTGTAGGGAAGTGTTAAGGATAATCACCAACCCAAGCCTTGTACCATTAATGGTATATCAAATGGAGACCCGATTGGTTGCTATGCTCGTGATGAGATAGACCTGTTGGCAGGGACCATGCTTAGGTAGCCCTAAAGTATCACCACCTTTGACCAAAGCTCATGTAATGGTAATAGATACTTCCACTAGGTGAAATGTACCATAATACCGTGCTTGCTATTTGGGCCGTCATATATTGAATAAAGTCAACTAAATTAAATGGTCTTTCATCAAAGGCTTTTATGCCCCGTTGGGTCCATTTTGATTTAGTTGAATTATTTAAATATACAATGGCCAAACACCCATACGTATGTAAATTAGGCGAGAGTTATTATGCTGTCGGTTTTCCACCGTGCACCATATGCGTCCGATGGGTTCCCTGTTAACCCTTGGATAAAGCCCACCTAGGAAAGAGACTATGTTACCTCGTGTGTGGGAGAAATAAGGTTGGAAGGATCTATCTGCTTGCATGTGTTTGTCTATGCTGCACCAGCATGACCATGCATTGCATTTCAATCATGCATCATCCTAACAAAGGTATGTTTTGTAGCCATCATAGATTCATTCAGGTGGTTTAGAGGTCTTGACGGTCGATTAAGAAAGACTTCCCCAGAGCTTATGTCAGATCAGAGTTCGGTTTCCCTTTCAAAAGAGAGTGAGATATTGTCTTCTGAATCATTAATAGAGATAAGCATGTTTAATCCATCCAGTGGTTCTGATGCCACTAGGGCAATGATCACTGAGAAGTGGGGAAAAGGTTAGAAGAGTTCGAGGCTAGAATGATGGTGATGATTGGTAACCTTACCACTACCCTGGCCCCACCTTCTGGGCAACAGACTGCCACTCCAATTAGGGAGCAAGATGAATAAAGGGCTGTTAGAGAGGATCCCCTAGCGGCAGTTGATCCACCGGCAGTTGAGCCAAGAGCTCCAGCGCCTGTTGAACATAGAGAGGGCCCCAAATCTGAGATTGACGTATGGGAGTAGCTAGAGGAACTGGTGGTAGTGAAAGGGAAGTCGCCTAAGCTGGAGGATACGATGTGGGAAAAAATGGAGGAAAGGTTTAAAGCCATGACAAGGATGCTGAAGGTAGGAGGAGGAATGAACTCGGAAGCTGGATAGCGATGATTTGGTCCCTCAGAATTTTAAAATGCCTGACATTCCCAAATTCGATGTCACTTTTGATCATACTGCACACATTAAATAGTACTCGCTGGTGATGAAGGGTACTACCTTAACAAAGAGATAGAAGATCGAGTACTTTTATCTGAGCTTAATCGGCCTGGAAGTGGATTGGTATCATGGGCTAGACCGAAGGACGAAAGAGGATTGGGACTTGCTGACAGATGAGTTTCTCAGACAGTATGATTGTAGTACAAGAATGGAAGTAACTTTGAAGGACTTGGAATTGTTGCAGCAAAAGGCAGGCGAGTATTTCCACGAGTATTTGACCTGATGGAGAAATAGGGTGATGGAAATGAAAAGGAAGCTAGATACTCAGGATGAGATACATCTGTTCATCAAAAATGCGAGCCCGTATCTAAGAGATGGACTGAAGATGAAGGGTTTGAGAGACTGGGAGTCTTTGAAAGACATTTCTATCGAGGCTGAGGGAGAGTACCTTTTGAGAAGGGCAAACAATGAGGCTTATGCCAAGAAGGGCAGCACTAGTCAGCGAGCAACCAAGTCAGCGGGCTCCAGCAGTGGCAATAAAAGTGGGAAGATAGTTGAGGTATCGGCAACAGGGGTTAGTTAGAGGTACTTCTCAAACTTGGGTCGGCTTTTGTCCTGGGTATTGAAAAGATTGATGAAGGAGGGAAAGCTCCAGAAGTATGGCATTTAGCATCACAAGTCCTCTTCGTATTTCCCTTAATACCAATGGGGCAGTAGGGGGTGCTAACAAGAATGTCAAGGAGATCTTGGCCAAGATGGTTCGAAGTGATTGCAGCATTTGAACATGTTAGACAAGATCAGGTCGCAGGCTTATTATCACAACCGAATCTATCAGAAAAGACTTATTTGTCCATTTGGAAGGAGGGTTAGGAAACACTCACTCAAAGAGGGAGATTCGGTCTTCAGGCAAATGAGACCTGATTTTCTAAACACACGACGTAAATTCAGGCCAACATAGGAAGGTTTGTTATTAAGAGACTGGTATGCAAGGGAGTAGTGATTCTAATAGGCAGCAATAGAGATGAGCTCGAATAACAGATCAGCATCAATAGACTCAAGAAGGCCCATGGCTAAAGACTAAAAATCAAAAGAAGAGAATAAATGCCCCGCGAGTTGAAAACTGAAAAAAGGCGGCCTTGCTAAAATTGGGTGCCCCGTCAAGATGGAAACCGAAAAACGGCATCCTGGTCAAAAGTTAGAGGCTTGAGAGAAAATGTCCAATCAAGAAAACCCGAGAGGGTTGATCGAAAATAGGAGTTTTGATGCTTTCAAGATCCATTTTGAGATTAAATTTAATTTTGCATTCTGAATCTATGTTAAATGGTGATCATGTATGGAGAAATCATGCTGAAATGCACACAGTCTTTGCAAATACATAAAACAAAAGCAGTTCAAATCATGTACTCATCATTTCCTAGTTCTTTTATAAAAAGAGAAACATCGTTCATTACTGAACGTGTGAAATCTAAATGGCTATACTCTGCTCTAGCACTTACGGTCGGATGCCTAAGTCGATGGGCCCTGTTATCAGATGCAGAACTAAACACCCACCAATTATATGCACTTGTGGGGGCGAAGGTGTAGTTTCTGATATGCGGTATGATAGTTTTTGCAAGCAGTTGTATCTAGGGCTATGGTACTTAGGGGTGAAGACCGAGGATGAGATGCCACCCTGGAAAGATAGAGGATGCCTCACGACATCTTGAATACCTCCGAACTATCAAACACAACAGGTGATGATATCCAAAGTGGTCTCAGGAAATCCCCACAAGAGAATAGAAAAGAAAGCCAAGGCCATAGGGAGTTGACCCTTGTTAGCCACCTCACCCAATCGAACAACACCTTGGTTAGAGGGGACGAGGGGATATAATCGTTGTTTAGGGGAAGATATCTTAGTGAATAATTGCCGATTGATATAGAAGGAGGCTCTGATAGTAGCTTCAGTTTTTCTTATAGCAAAAAAAAAGGCTGTTAGAGATGAAAACCGTAATTGGCGCTCTAAGCAAAAGTTAGGCCAAAGGGCAGGGTAAAAATCTGGGAACAAGCAGTCTATCCTACAAAAAATAATAATAATAAAAGCTACTAGATTGGGTTGGGTCCTTTCCAGGCAAAAAATAAGGCACAGGGTTATGTGAAAATCCAAAAAGGGCCAATTTTCCGCTAAGAAAAGCTAGTGTGAAAATCCACAAGGGATGCACTACCTTTAAGATAATGACTTTCAATGCTCGAAGCGATAAGGCGACATTACTACAGATGATCTCCCTTCAGCGGATAGTGTATAATGCAGGACATGAGTCAGAATCTTGGGGGGCAAAGATGCATGCTTAGAGAGTCTTTCAGAGCGGGTTTTGGGTTAGAATCCCTAAAGCCAAGATGATGCTTTCCTAAATCCTAGGGGGCACGGTGGAACAGCTAAGCAGTATCCTTAACGGACCCTCGGCCACCTAGGAGATAGTTCATCCATTTTTGCAAGCATTCGCATCCCATGACATACATACAATTTCTTGTATATACTTCTGTGCACATAACTTTGCAGGAAATATCTAAGTAAGAACCAACACCATCAGGAGATAGAACCCTCGCGTTTTGTAAGTTTAGAGCAGACTCGATG
Source organism: Excoecaria cochinchinensis (assembly GCA_947683425.1). Classification (NCBI taxonomy): domain Eukaryota; kingdom Viridiplantae; phylum Streptophyta; class Magnoliopsida; order Malpighiales; family Euphorbiaceae; genus Excoecaria; species Excoecaria cochinchinensis. The sequence goes on from CANTUQ010000115.1 coordinate 1,843,123, forward strand.
CAGCTCAGGAGAGCAATCCTCGTGTTTTGTAAGTTTGGAGCAAACTCGGTGCATCACCATCAGGAGATGGAACCCTCGCATTTTATAAGTCTGGAGCAGACTCGGTGCAGCTCAGGAGAGCAATCCTCGAGTTTTGTAAGTCTAGAGCAGACTCGGGGCATCACCATCAGGAGATGGAACCCTCGCACTTTGTAAGTCTGAAGCAGACTTGGTGCAGCTCAGAAGAGCAATTCTCGTATTTTGTAAGTCTGGAGCAGACTCGGCGCATCACCATCAGGAGATGGAACCCCCGCACTTTGTAAGTCTGGAGCAGATTCAGTGCAGCTCAGAAGAGCAACTCTCGCATTTTGTAAGTCAGGAGCAGACTCGACGCATCACCCAGAAGGATAAAAATCATTCCTCAGTCTATACGGCGGCTTAAGGAGATGATTTCATTAGCAAGACCGGGAAGACAACTGCCTCAGGTATGCACTTCTTCTCTCTCTCCTTGAGTTTTTGCTCACCTAGGCGCCCAAGCACAATGTTCCCTAAAATTGGGGGCAACTGTACACACTGGGTCCCGAGGCGGTCCAAGATCAGGGTTACCCGATGATGAAAATAATACCTTCCCGCAAGCAAAGGTGTCAAAAATGATGTTTTCCTTGTCGAAAATCTCCTTCGTTCCTCTAAAAATTTTAATTCAAAAATTTTGCATTTTTACTCTTTTTTTATTCCTTTTTATTTTTATTTTTTTTTTAATTTTTTGGGGTGCCGCGCGCCTGAATTGCGGTTGCACGCGTAGCGAATCGTGTGCGAGGGAATGGTGCGTGCCTGCGGGCGCGACGACACAAGGGACGACGCGTGCTCACAGGGCCGCATGTCGCCAGGGGCGACGCGCGCCCTGCCCCTCTCACGCCCGCAGGGGTGCATGTCGCAAGGGACGACGCACGCCCTGCCCCTCTCGTGCCAGCAGGGATGCACTTCGCCTGGGGCGACGCGTGCCCTGCCCCTCGTGCGCCCGCAGGAGCACACGTCGCCTGGGGTCTATGGGTGCGCGTCGTGTCCCTCCACCCGCGGGCATTCTCGCGCTTGCCGCTTCTCGTACTGTCGTTTTCACCTGTGTGTTATTGGTTAATTTTTCAGTCTGTAAAAATTAGTTTCATGTTTTTTATGTTATTTTTAGTTACTGAGATTAAGAAGAGCACTTTTTCTCTTCCCATTTTGGGACAAGACAGGGAAACAAAAGGATTCCTTGTCTTCATTTCTAGGGGGCTGCATATTTTTCCAAAGAAAAAGAAAAGGCTTTTTTCTCTCAAGTTTTTAGGGCAGCCCAGAACTTCTTCAAAAAAAATCATTAAGCATTTTTGACCCTTCAATTTTGTTTCTTGTCAAAACGAATATCTCATCCTTGGTTTGATTTGAGCAAGAAAAATTAATTTTCTTTGATTAATCATCCCACCAAAAATATTTTCTTGAATTTTTATTTGTCAAAACTAGGATTTTTTCGAAACATTTTCGTGTTTATTATCATAAATTTCGACAAGGAGAACGGATCAAGGCATCCTATTTTTTGATCTATAAATTCTGAGGGTAAATATTTTTGGACCCGTTCTCATTTATTTATGTATATTATTTATGGTTGTTATTATGGTTCTTTTTTCCTTATTAGTATTACCATTAGCATTATTTTCCAGTTGCTTTCATTGACTTCATTATATGTTGTTGTTGTTGTTGTTGTTATTATTATTATTATTATTATTATTATTATTATTGTTATTATTATTATTATTATTATTATTATTATTATTATTATTTCATGGTGTTTTCATTCGTTACATTATTTCATGTTCATTTTATACTACCATTATTTGTTATCATGATCTTGCTATTGTGATTGTTGTTGTTGTTATTATTATTATTATTATTATTATTATTATTATTATTATTATTATTATTATTATTATTATTATTATTATTGTGTTAATGCTATTGTTATGATTATTATTGTGACTATTCTTATTGTGTCATATTCTTATTGTTATTTATTGTTATTATCAATATTATTATTTCATGTTTGTTTTACTCTATTGATATTATTATTATTATTATGTTATTGTCGTCATGATTATATTGTTTCCCTTTTCGCCATAATTTTTATTTTTGGCATGACTTGTGTTAATTTATTTTTATGTAAATATTTGTACATTAAATCAACATGTCTTATATTTATTCTGCATTCATTTGATTAATTCGTTTGGAATTATTACTAATATTTTTAATATTATTTTTCCTATCTGAGAGTTAATTTGAGTCGCATTGTGTGAGCATTTTCGTGACCTCCCGGGTGGGTCACCATGCGTAGGAGACCGCATTGTCCGGTGAGACCTTTCCTATTCCCTCTCCTTGTGTTGTGTTTGTTTGCAAGTAAATATTTTATTTATGCACGCGTGAGATAAAAAATCACAAAAATACTTTCATAATTAAATTGGAATTTTTACTAATAAAATTGGCACCAATGTCCCTCATTTTAACCAAGCAATGTAAAACGTCATAATAAAATGAAGAGTTAATTTTCTCCAAAAATGGGATCACTCATCCCGGTTTTCGAACTAACGATCAGAACAACTCTTCGAGCCCTCCTTAAAGGGCTTCTATCGTGAAGCTTGGCACGACTCGTGCAGCTAGTGTCACGAGTTGTGATATCTTGCACGAGTTGTGATGGGCTCCTCTCTTGCAGCGTAATTTTGGTTACTGTTGCGAGCGCAATGCATGTCACGATCTCGACAGAAGCCCTTCCTGCCTGCCTTGTTTTCCGAAAATAATTTTCATGTTTTACTTTGCATGGGTTCTCACTATTGCATGGTACATGATTTTTCTTATGCATGTATAATATTATGGTTTCTTTATTATAAGTTATATGATCACGATTAACAAGGCCTGTGTATAATCTACGACTCTCCGAAATTGATCGGTGTATATGTATACCTGAATTATGTGGTTATGCTTGAATTATACTCTATTGTATGGCAATAATTTTAGAGCATAGATAAGTTGTTATTTTTGAGCCTGATCATTCATTTTAGTGGATAGTAAGCATGCTTATTAAGGGTTAGAGTGTGAGTGCAGCTGCTATATGTTGACCCCGTTTGGGTCTTATACGTCGATCCCGTTTGGGTCCATATGATTCGAGACTTCGGTCTCCCTTTTTACCTTCGGGTATACATAATTCGAGGCTCATGTCTCTATGTGCTTTTGATACTGTGTCCTATCAGTATCATTAGTACCCGTATCCGCTAGTTTAGTGATTAATCAGGCTGTTATATGTTTCAATGATATGGAGTGGGTATATGCTACATTTTTAAGTAATGGAGTATAGATAAGATTTTATGTATGGATGTTTGATAGCTATACCAATAGTATATGTTTGTTGATTATACAAAGTTATACTTATATGTACATGTAGATGCTATGTTGTAAAATGATTCTAGTATATTGATGTTTGGGTACTTGATGTTTGTGGGTAAGTATTTATGATTGTGTAAGTTATTTTATGATAATACACATGTTGTAAATGTACAAGTATATGTTTATATAAATGTTGGCATGATTGATTAGTTAATGTTATAGTAAGAGGTTGATATATATATATATATATATATATTGTATGTATATGTGATGTTCATAGTTTTGTTCCTCCCCATTAAACATTATCGCTTAGCACGGGTTGTTTTCCTGTGTAGGTGGTAAGTTCGGTTTGGAGTTGGGCATCTGCAGGTCGGCCACTAGAAGTCTATAGATGGAGTTCCTTTTTGTCCTTCGCTTATATTTTTGTATTGATATAAGTTTTGTACATGGATTTTGGTTTTGGCAATGTAATTTTGTATAGGAACGTTTCTGTTTATGTCTATGGAAAAGGTTTACAAACCTCTTTTGTAAAACTTATATTGTTATATATATATATATATATATATATATATATGGATTTGATATCTTTTTGGTTCACATGTTACTGCTTCCGATGAATGAGTGTATGTGTATGTTTTTGTGTGCGCAGCGCTTCGGTATCCTTCCAAAGGGGGTATCAGGGTGTTACAAAAAGGGCCAAGAATATTAATACCCCGTTGAATGAATGGTTCAGGACTATGAATAGGCACCTAATGGGTTGATTTCTGATGCATTATGTTGAACGAACCATTGGCATTTGTCACACGTCTAAACGAGCTCCTTGGCATCTTTCTCCATACCAGGCCAATAATATCCCTACAACAAGGCTTATCGAGTTATGGCCTGAGCACCCTCATGCACCCTACAAATGCCTTCATGGATTTCTCTAAGTTAATAATCACCCTCTTCCATGCTCAAGTAATGCGTCAAGGGATGTGAAAAAGATCGGTTATATAGTTTGTCATCCAAAATGGTATAACAACTGGATTACTGAACAATCTTTTGAGCTTGAACCTGGTCCTCGAGAAGGACTCCTATCTTTAAATATTGATTGATTTGTAATCACCAGATATCCATTAGTTCTTGCAATTTGACTTAGTGCTAAAAGAATTGATTAGACAATGTCTGCCTTGGATATCTTGCTCTGAAGGGAAGCTTGCTTGGCCAAGGCATCTGCTCCCTCAGTCTCTGCTCGGAATATTTGTGAAATTGACCCTGTGGTAATTGGGATAGTAAAGCAGCCACCAATTCTTTGTACTAGACCATTGTGTGTTCCTTAGCTTCGAATTTGCTGAGCAGCCGGCTGACAACTAATTGTGAGTTAGAACAAATAGCCAAAGAATCAGGTTTTACCTTAATGGCGAGTTGCAATCCGAAACAAAGAGCCTCATACTCTGTAACATTATTAGAAGTGGGAAAATGTTATATGGGCCATTCCTCTGATCGTTATCCTTCCTAGCTCAATAAGGATCACTTCGATGCTAGCACCTTCTGACGAGGATGCTCCATCAACAAACAAACTCTAAGAATGAGTGTGCGACCAAAAATATTTTCTTGAATTTTTGTTTGTCAAAACTAGGATTTTTCCCAAATATTTTTGTGTTTATTATCATAAATTTCGACAAGGAGAATAGATCAAGGCATCCTATTTTCCGATCTAAAAATTTTGAGGGTAAATATTTCTGGACCCGTTCTCATTTATTTGTGTATGTTATTTATGGTTGTTAATATGGTTATTTTTTCCTTATTAGTATTACCATTAGCATTGTTTTCCAGTTGCTTTCATTGTCTTCATTACATGTTATTATTATTATTATTATTATTATTATTATTATTATTATTATTATTATTATTATTATTATTATTATTATTTCATGGTGCTTTCGTTAGTTACATTATTTCATGTTCATTTTATACTACCATTATTTGTTATCATGATCTTGCTATTGTTATTGTGATTGTTGTTATTATTATTATTATTATTATTATTATTATTATTATTATTATTATTATGTTAATGCTATTGTTATGATTATTATTGTGACTATTCTTTTTGTGTCATATTATTATTGTTATTTATTGTTATTATCAATATTATTATTTCATGTTTGTTTTACTCCGTTGATATTAGTTGTATTATTATTATTATGTTATTATCGTCATGATTATATTGTTTCCCTTTTCGCCGTAGTTTTTATTTTTGGCATGACTTGTGCTAATTTATTTGCATGTAAATATTTGTACATTAAAATCAACATGTCTTATATTTATTCCGCATTCGTTTGATTTATCCGTTTGGAATTATTACTAATATTTTTAATATTATTTTTTCTGTCTGAGATTTAATTTGAGTCGCATTGTGTTTGCATTTTCGTGACCTCCGGGGTGGGTCACCACGCTTAGGAGACCGCTTTGTCCGGTGAGACCTTTCCTATTCACTCTCCTTGTATTGTGTTTGTTTGCAAGTAAATATTTTATTTATGCACGCGTGAGATAAAAAATTACAAAAATACTTTTATAATTAAATTGAAATTTTTACTAATAAAATTGGGACCAATGTCCCTAATTTTAGCCAAGCAATGTAAAATGTCATAATAAAACGAAGAGTTAATTTTTTCCAAAAATGGGATCACTCATCCCGATTTTCGAACTAACGATTAGCACAACTCTTTGAGCCCTCTTTAAATAAGCGCGAAGGAACTAATGTTCCTAAACCAAACAAATGCCCCGATTTGTGTATGTTTTTCTTATGTTTGACTTTATTTGTTTGTTTTAAATTTATATTCATGTATTTTCCCTTCGGGCCCTTGTAATTAATTTTGGGGTGACATTATTTCATTTCCATTTGGGATTGTATTCCGTCCCAAATTACGTTTTTTTAATTTTCTCTGAATGGGGTTGTATTCTACTCTAATTTCCCTTGTGATTGTGTGCTTAGGATGTTTACTGCTTTCCTTTATGGCTTTATTTACCGCTTTCATTATTGCTTTCCTTTATTCCTTTGAATGATTGTAATGCGCTTAATTTAAATGCATAAATCGTGTGAGATAAGAGGTAGAATTTTAGGAAGTTAAAGACTCATTTATAATTAACCAAAATATAAATAAGAGTGAAGATCCGAACACCAATCTCTGGTCTAGACCAATAAGAGGTTAGAGACCTTTCCCAATTTCTTGTAAATTGGGTGGCGACTCCAAAATACCTCAAAGGTGCCTAAAGGCATCGTGAGGCTATATGACCCTTCCCAATGTTCTATTGGGAAGGAGGCATCCAAAATATCTCGTGGCACCCAGGATCAAAAAGACACGAACCAATCCCTTGAATCCCAAAAGCAGGTTCAACGAGGGCCTTTGCTAGGTTCGGCGCGTGTCACAATAATTCATCTAATTTGCATTCATATCATTCATAAAATTGTCTATTTATAACTATGAAAGCATGATAAGACTGAAAATTAAACATTAAAAGCATAAAAAGAAAACTCACATTTAGAAGCTAGGAGGTGTCGCGCTCGTGATAGAGGTGTAGTTTGCCCCAGGACTATTGCGACAGTCCTCGCGCTCACACGGGGAAAAAAACATACCTCACTGTCGCGCTCACGACTGTGAGCAACTAGCAGCTTTTGTCGCGCTCGATAAAGGAGACTGTCCAAAATCCATTCGGCAGCTACGCGCTATATCGCGCTTGCGACAGTGAGCTCCCACTGCGGCCGCTCGACAGCACCCTCTCAGCATGCGTGAAGGCTGCAATCACCGATCTCTGTCGTAACCTCGCGATAGTGTCGGGATTTCCAGCCCTTATGCGAAAAACCTACAGAATTCCACTTCCAAAATTCACCCAAACCTTCAATTGGCTTCAAAACACAACCCCACACAAATAGATCATTCACAACACCTTAAACCACTTAAAACTCAACTTATAAACTAATTATCATCATCAAATCATACAATTTACAATATCAAATTCCATAATTTATCAACCCAGCAATTTCTCATAGAATTTCATATAAACTCATGCTATAACTCGATTCTTCACAAATTATGCATCTCAACCCAAAATAATCAATACCCATAGCAATTACATACAAATACCCATAATGCACCCCATTAATATCAACCATAACCATAAAACACAAAATCACATAAAAACACATCAAAACCACAAACATTCCCAAACCTTAAATACTTGAACTCTAATCATGGGCTCCGCTTCCACTTGCTATTTCCTTGCCTTTGGGCTCTCTAGGAGGTATCTCTGAACAAAAACATCCATCACAATAAGCTTTAAACTCAAACCCCAAAATACCCAAAAACTCAAACTAACTAAATTAGAAGGAATAAGAGGATGAGGAAGAACAAGAAGCTTTTACTTACCTAAATCAACTAAAGATGTAACACCCCCTACCCATATGTAAGGGAACCCATCCGCAAGGGAGTGAGATGTCGTATGAGCAAGGGTGTCACCACACAAAGGATACAAAAACATACATTCAATGACATTATACATACTAAAATACAGCGAAAATTAAAACTTTTGGAAACATCAGAATGATCATTCATTAATATAACCAAAATTCATTACAATAACGTTCTGATCATAATTGCCAATACAAAATAATTACATATCCAAAATATACAATGCAGAAGCTTTACAAAAATACTATTACATGGAGAGTTCAATAATTACAAAAGAACTATTAAAATACCAAAACTAAGCCCTAACACTAGTCCCTCTGTGTTGGCTTGACTGGCGGCGACTCTCCTAAAATCAAAGCACCTTCCGAACCTGCACGGGTAAAACACCATGCTAAGCGATAACGCTTAGTGGGGAAACACATAAATAGTATGGACGGCCATTCACAATAGTCGTCAAAGGAAAGCACATACATAATGACAATATGTTGATAATCATATAAGATATAATCATGCTTGAGTCACATTTAGATCATTCAGAGATTCATATTCACATTCATATAAATATTAACTGATTTTCCATACTTATCATCATGCTCATTCGGATATCACATTCTTTAATTCACAATAAAACATAACAAAGCACCTGCTGACTCACAATAGTGGATAACAAGTATATGCATGGCGATACCTTATGGGTACGAATCGAACGCATGGCGGTACCTTACGAGTACGAATTGAAATACAATTTCATTTTATCTCATTCAAAACATTTTACTGAGGGGACCTTAAACAAGATCCAAATACTTTAGGGATCGCGAGGATCTAAACAGGGACCTGATCGGGGTCCAAACATAACTAAGGGCTGTAGCTAAAAGACTCTATTAGGTATGCCTAACTATCCACTAGACTGACTCTTGCAGGTCATGCATAAAGAAATCACCTTTAAATATCTCATACTGTTTATATCAAGCACTAGAAAATAAGACATACATAATCCAATTATATTCAACATGCAACATGCGATACAATTTACCATAAATGTCATTTGGCTAAATTGAAATGCCAATTAATATCATTTACTAATTAATAATATACAAATAAAGATTAAAAACCCAAATTAAAAGAAAAAGGATCGAAAAAGACACAAGTGAACACTTTACAGAAATTGGAGGCAGAAGCATCTTACACGGCGGTATCGTTTACCCATACTGCCGTGTGAAATGGGGGAACACGAGTCGTGCATGAGGGACACGACTCGTGTTGCTTCCCAAAATGTCTGTCGCAAGTCGTGTTCCAAAACACGACTTGCGGCAGAGCTCCTCCCAGCCAGCATGAGTCGTGCTGCACGTGCACGAGTCGTGCTGCACATGCACGAGTCGTGCTGCGCTCCATTGCTCGCCCACTCTTCGCTGAACTGCACGATTTGTGCATGCCAAAGGCAACATGAGTCATGCTATCTCGCACGAGTCGGACGAGCGGCCCATCTTCAGAAAGACATGAATAAAGAACTTGAATCCAGAATGCGATCACACGACGGTATGCCCAATCATACAGCCGTGTGAAATGCACCAAACGCATAAATTTTTCAAAAAAATCACCCAACTCAAATATAAAATTAAAACCCAGAAATCAAACATTCAAATCATTAAAATCAACTTAAAAACTCACCTTTTTGAAGTTCATAACCCAAGGAAATCATGCCATGAACATAATTAAATCATCCAACCAAAATCAATAATTATGATCGTCATCTCATTCAAAAACCAGCAAATCACAATCCACCATACATCAAATGCATATATCATCCAATAAAATCATACTCTAAACTTTAACAACTCAACATACTAAAATTTCATAGTATACCCTCATGAAGAACATCATTGCTCATACAATTTCCCAGCAAATCAACTAAGAACAAAATACATAAAATGCACAAAATTCCCAAACTTGATACTCCTTAGCTCCAAATCACCTAACACCACTACCACTTGCCTTCTCCTTCCCCTTAGGATCGCGAGGAGGCTCAACTAGAGACAATAGCCACAAATCAAACAAACAACAAACCCTAAATCAAAACTCAACCCAACAAGAAGAAGAAAAGATGAAGAAGATGAAGAAATGCAGCAAAACTTAGCAATTGAGGGTCAAGAGATGATCAATTCCACCAACACTTCCTTGGATCCAAGCTAGGGCACTCAAATGGAGAGAAATGGAAGAAGAGAAGTAGAGAGAAGAGAGAAACGGGAAAGGGAAACAAAATCTGCTTTTCCTTTTTCTCTTTCTTCTTCTAATTACCCCTTTTTCCTTACCCTAGCCAAGTGTCATTTCCTCATTAGTGGAGATTGACCACTCATACCCAACAAGCATGCACTACACACACACAATGCTATTCTCACTACAGCACACCCTAACAACATTTGAGTATGCACACACTAATGCAACTGACACACTCACATCCTACAACTCTATATGCACTCATACTATAATAAAACCCACAAAACATGCATTTTACCTAAAATGCCTTTATCACATGCCATCACACACACAATGCACACATGCACAAATGGCTCTAACTTCTAGGAGGCAAACGGGGGTGTTACAAAAGATCACCCAAAACTCACCAAAATTTCATATAGAGGGGAAGGATTACAAGGAAGTAAAGAAGAAAAGAAAAGGAAGAGGAAGAATGGGGAATGTAGACACCGGGTCCTGAGTCAGCCTAGATCGAAGTTACCCAATGATGAAAATTGCCTTCACAGGCTTAAAAGGTTAAAAGTGATGGTTTTCTCGTCAAATTTGCATTTTAGAGTGAAAAATTAGAAAATAATAAAAAATAATTTTGAAAAATGAGGGCTTAAAATTATAGTGTTTTTAGTCAATTTAAAATTTAAAAAATAAAAAAAGGGGATTTTCGGATCGCGAGTGTCGGGCGCGGCAGCGCTGGCGCCCAGCGCGAAGACGCCCAGCGCGCTGGGCGCGTGCGCGTCGCCAATGCCGCGCGTCACTAAAAAGCGACGCGCAGCGTTGTGCGCACTGCGCGACGCGCAGCGTTGTGCGCACTGGGGCGCGCGATTTCTGCGCCTCCGCGCGCGGATTTTGCGCAGTCTCGCTGCGTGAAGCCCGTCGCTCTATAGCGACAGGCGTCCCTCATCCCCTGGCCGTCGCTATAGGGTCTGATACCCCTTTTTTCGATTTTTCACCCCTTTTTCCGATTTTTTCACCCAAAAATCCGTTTTTTATCCCATTTTTTTTGGGTTTTTGAGTTCAAATTAAATTCTAAAATATTTTTTTAGATAATTAATTAATAAAACTTGATTTTATCATTAAAAATAAAAGAATTTTGTGTTAAAATAGGTTTGTTTTCCTTAATTAAATTAGGGCAACCTATTTTATTTTATAAAGACTTTATGATGAAAAATCAAGGGGAGCCTCCACATTCTTTTTAGACCTGATTTTTCCATAATTCTTCTTCTTTTATTTTCTCTTTAAAAATTTCAGATTTCTCTTTTAATTAAAAAGGTTTATTTGAAATTGAAAGATCAATTTTCAATTCTTAATTATTCCAATTAATTTCTTTGTTTTTCCTCCATAAACACAAGAAATTAATCATCACTTTGACATCAATTTCTTTTTAATCTTAAGCATACAAATCAATTCCTTTGTTTTTCTCCATAAACAAAGAGAATTAATTTTATTGCTAAATTATTCTTTCAAGCAATTTTCCGGAAAATCATCACTTTTCCTTCATCAAATCCAATACTCTGAGGGTAAATATTCTAGGCTCAATTTCAATTCCTATTCTATTCTATTTTTATTTAATTTATTCATGTATATTTTGTTGTTTTTATTGATTTATTTATTGTTTTCATCTATTCATTTGTATTGATTTTATATTTGCTCCATTTAATTGTTTATATATGATTTTATTTTTGTTCATGTGAATATTGTTTTTTTTTAATTCCTAACAAGTAAATGATTTTATTGTGATTCCTAATTATTTTTAACATGCAAATAATTAATTAACTTAAATTAATCATTTTTGCCATGTAAATAGTTTATATTAATTATGAACACATCAATTAACCTTGTTATATATCATTATTGTTTTCATCATTCATTTGTTTACTAAGTTTTATTATTCTTTTTATCACTGTTACATGATTGATTTATTATTATTTGTTTATTTATTCATTTATTATTTTTCACTTATCATCATTATTTTCATCATGTGTATATTTTCATGTACTAATTAATTAACATGTTTTATTTTATTTTCATCACATCATTTAATCATTTATCATGTATAATGCATGTTTCTCATTTATTTTGGTTTGTTAACATTTTGATTCAATTATCATTCTTTTCATATCATCTTATTTTATTTTATTTTGTTATTAATTATTTTTTTATGTTTAATTGATTTAATTGATTCAATTACTAACATTATTTTATTTGTATTTTGTTTTTTTATGTCTAAACTCATTTTTTTGATTGGGCGTTTTCGCGAGCACACGGGGAGGTCCAAAAGGCTCGCTCGGAATATTTATTTTTCTTTATTTGTAATATTTTGTTTATTTGGCTTTTTCCTATTTATTTTTGCCATATAATTTTCTTGTAAAATTGTTTATTTAGGCCCGCTAGAAAGAAAGTCACTAAACCATTTTTATTAATTAACTTGGTATTTTTTTCTAAATAAAAATGGGACCAATGTCTCAATTTTCTCCATCCAAAATCATCCCATAAAAATTATTTCATAATAATATGCATGCGAGGACCAATGTCCTCACCATTAATGAATATCTCGATTTATGCATGATCTGTATTTTATTTACAATGGGGGTTGTATTCCGCTCTTAGTTTTATTGTAATATTTTTACATGTGCTTTATTTTACTTATGCTTTTACCGCTTTTTCTTAAATGTATGTTGTGCGTTTTAATTAATTGCATTAAATGTATGTGAAATGGGATGAAATAATAAATTCAAAATTCAACTATAAACTTAACCAAGGTATGAATAAATGAGAAGTCCCGAACTCACTCTGCTCTTTGGGCTCAAAGAGGCTAGAGGTCTACCCTCCAAGACACCTTTTTGTGCCACGAGACTTTATCATTAATCCTAGGCTCCTTAGGGCGAGAGGTTTACCTTCCAAGACCCCTTTGGTTGGCCCAAAATGGATACTAAGCGCAGTCTTAGGCTCTCCGAGGCGAGAGAAACTTTTTTAATGTTCTATTGGGTGGCGACTCCATGAAACCTCCTTGTTGCCCAACATAGACGCACTTGTGATTTATTGCAAGCTGTCAATGGACCCACAAATGCCCTGATCGCCCTCAAGCGGGCGGTCCCATGGGCGGCCGCGGGGATCCGGCGCGCGTCACAGGGAAGAAAGGAAGAAACGGGAAAAAGAGAAGGGAAAAGCTGATTCTCTTTCCTCTCTCCACATAATATATACTCCCCCCACTTGCCACATGGCAGCCCCCCATTGGAAGACTACCCCAAGACACACCCAAAACCCATCCTCTTACCTACACTCAAACCAAACCGCTCACTTACATACACCCTAATCCCCTACACACTCTCACACCCAAGCAAAACCCACAATTACATAATACTTAAATTTAAACCATACACATACACAAATTAACACATGCCAACCTTGGACACACACACAAGGCTCAAATTACCAGGGTGGAAACAGGGCATTACAATACTCCCCCACTTAACAGAATTTTGTCCTCGAAATTCTCACCTAATCCAAATAACTGAGGATGCTGAGCTCTCATGACTGCTTCCGGTTCCCAAGTTGCCTCTTCAATGCCATGATGCTTCCAGAGTAATTTAACCAACGGGATTTGCTTATTGAGGAACTATCTGATCTCCCTAGCCAAAATTTCCTTCGATTTTTCATCAAATGAGAAATTTGGCTGAACTCGAATATCTTGCACTTGTAACACATGAGATGAATCGGATCGGTGGAGCATAGACACGTGAAAACATCGTGTAACTTAGCTAACTCCACCGGCAATGCTAACCGATAAGCTACCAGGCCAATCTTATCCAGGATCTCATAAGGTCCAATAAACAGAGGACTCAACTTTCCTTTCTTACCAAACCGAAGAACCTTCCGCTAAGGTGATACTTTCAAGAACACCTTGTCGCCAACCTCATATCGAATGTCTCTCCATTTCGAATCAGCATAAGATCGTTGCCTATCCTTAGCTGCTTTTAAATTCTGTTGCACAACTCTAATCTTTTCTTCCGTATTTCTAATCAATTTCGGACCCACAATTGGCCTTTTCGATATCTCAATCCAACATACTGGAGTTCTGCATTTCTATCCATAGAGAGCTTCATAAGGGGCCATTCCGATACTCACCTGATAACTGTTGTTGTACGCAAATTCCATCAATGGCACATACTTATCCCAGCTGCTTGATAACTCTAATGCACATCCCCGAAGCATATCTTTTAGAATTTGAATAACCCTTTCAGACTGACCATCAGTCTGAGGGTGAAAGGCAGTGCTAAAATTTAACCGGGTACTTAAAGCCGACTGTAACTCCTTCCAAAACTTTAACGTAAATCTCGGATCCCGATCCGAAATAATAAAGATGGGAACTCCATGAAGCCTTACTATCTCATTCACATAGTTCTCAGCCATCCTGTCCATGGAATAATCTAACCAAACTAGCAAGAAATGCATTGACTTTGACAACCGGTCAACAATCACCCAAACCGAATCATGCTTGCGCTGTGTCAAGGGTAGACTAACTACAAAGTCCATCGTGATATCATCCCACTTCTATTGAGGAACAGGTAAGGGATGCAATAATCCTGTTGGGACTTGATGTTCAGCTTTCACTTGCTGACACACCAAACACTTTGAAATAAAATCCACTATATCCTTCTTCATACTCAGCCACCAATAGAATTGCTTCAGATCTCGGTACATCTTATTTCCACCTGGATGCATCGTGAAAACTGACGAATGAGCTTCTTGCAAAAGTCTTCTCTTCACATCATCCACATTAGGCACACTCAACTAATTCCCAAATCTGTCCCTCACTATCTACAGAAAAGTTAGTCCGCTTGCTATCTCTAATCATGTGAAAAGCACGCTGCAACACCGGGTCACTCAACTGTGAATCCACTATCAATTGTCTCAAGCTAGGTCTAGCTTTTAATCGAACCATAAGTGCTCCTTCTAAATCAAACCTCCATTTTCCTGTACTCATAGACAAAGCCGACATTGATTTCCTACTTAGAGCATCTGCTACTACATTTGCCTTGCCCGGATGGTAATCAATGATACAATCATAGTCTTTGAATAACTCCAACCATCTTCACTGCATCAAGTTCAATTCTTTCTGAGTGAGCAAATACTTTAAACTTTTGTGATCCGTGAAAATCCTGCAAATCTCACCATACAAATAATGCCGCCATACCTTAAGAGCAAACACTACCGCTGCTAACTCCAAGTCATGCGCCGGATAATGCTGTTCATGAGGCTTCAACTGCCTGGAAGCATAAAAGATCACTTTGCCATCCTGCATCAGAACAAAACCCAAACCTATACTTGAGGCATCACTGTACATAGTATACTCCTTACCCGAGACGGGTTAAGTAAGTACAGGAGCCTTAGTCAGCATATCCTTCAACTGCTCGAAACTTGCTTGGCACCTATCGGACTAAATGAACTTAACCTCTTTCCGGAGAAGCCGAGTCAGAGGTGAAGCTATCATGGAAAATCCCTTCACAAAATGCCTATAATAACCAGCTAATCCAAGAAAACTCCTCACTTCTGTTACAGACTTAGGTGGCAACCAGTTCACAATAGCTTCAACTTTAGATGGATCTACCCGAATGCCTTCAGCCAAAACCACATGTCTAAGGAATATTACCTCTTTTAACCAAAATTCACACTTGCTAAGCTTAGCGTACAGCTGATGATCTCTCAACACTTGCAATACCAATTGCAGATGTTCTTCATGTTCCTTTTTATCCTTAGAATAAACCAAGATGTCATTGATGAACACTACAACAAAACAATCCAAATATTGCCTGAATACCCTGTTCATTAAATCCATGAAAGCTGCAGGCGCGTTAGTCAAACCAAACGGCATCTCTAAATATTCGTAGTGACCATAACGCGTCTGAAAAGCTGTCTTCGTAACATCCGCATCCTTGGCTCTTAACTGATAGTAACCCGATCTCAAATCTATCTTCGAAAACACTCCAGCTCCTTTTAATTGATCAAAAAGATCCATGATCCGTGGCAATAGATACTTATTCTTTATTGTGGCTTTGTTAATCTGCCGGTAATCAATACACATTCTCAAAGTACCGTCCTTTTTCTTGACAAAAAGAACCGGAGCACCCTAAGGCGATACACTTGGTCGAACAAAGCCCTTTTCCAGAAGCTCTTGCAACTAACCTTTCAATTCCTTCATTTCCACCGGAGCCATCCTATACGGAACCTTAGAAATCAGAGCTGCACCTGGCACAATATCCACAAATAACTCTACTTCTCTCTCTGGTGGCAAACCCAGTAATTCCTCTGGAAATACATCTATAAATTCTCTTACTACCAAAATCTCTTATATCTTTACTTGCCCTCGACGGGAATCCAAAATCAAAGCTAGGTACGCTTCACATCCCTTCCTCATATACCGTTTTACCTTCATAGCCAAAATCACATTATGGAACGAGTTACTTCCCATACCTCTTACTACCACAGGTATCCGATCCCTGTCTTTGAGCACAAC
This sequence comes from Excoecaria cochinchinensis, assembly GCA_947683425.1. Taxonomy (NCBI): domain Eukaryota; kingdom Viridiplantae; phylum Streptophyta; class Magnoliopsida; order Malpighiales; family Euphorbiaceae; genus Excoecaria; species Excoecaria cochinchinensis. The sequence continues at coordinate 1,859,722 of CANTUQ010000115.1, forward strand.
TATTTTCCTCTAACAATCAACTATAGCTCGATGTTTGGACAACTAATCCATACCTAGAATGAGATCGAACTCATGAAATGGTAGACTAATCAGATCAATCGGAAATTCCCTACCTTGCACCAACAAAGGACAATCTCGATATACCTGATTCACTTTCACACACTGCCTTAATGGACTAGTGACACATATCTCATAATCCAGTTTATCCTCATTAGACAACACATCACACAACTTATCGGAACACAAATAAGAATGAGTGGAACCCAGATCTATCAAAGCATACATCTCAGCACTGAAAAGTAAGAACTTACCAGCTATAACTTCCGAAGCTTCCTGGTCGTCACGAGCTCTCATTGCATAAGCTCTTGCAGCTATCGGCACTGGATGATCAACTATCTCCGAAGGTTCTCTTTCCCGAGGCCGTCCACCGCGACCCCGTCCTCTACCTCTAGCACAATTGCCTTGAGGAACATTCGACCCAGCTCGACTTGCCTCTTGCTGACCTTGGGTATTCTCATATAAATTTGGGCAACTGGCCAGAAAGTGGTCGGTGCTACCACATTTGAAACATCCGCCTTTCAACCATCGACATTCGCCCCAATGGCGCTTGTTATAATGGGAACATTGAGGCACACCATCACCTCTACCACTCGAAGCTCCTCTACTTGTGCCAGATCCTCTGAAAGAATCCTGTCTCCTCCCCCTAGTAGTCGGACCTAGATGCGACTCAGCAGAGGAATTTCCTTGAGACTCACGTGACCTCTTTCCTGAAGAAAAACCGCCTCTAGATGCTTTTTTCCTTTGAGCCTTTTCTCTTAGAATATTCTCAGAGCGTTCCACTCTCAAAGCTACCTGCACGATCTGATAATAACTGATATCCGGTGCAGACATCAAGAAAACCAACATCATTTTTAGAGACTCGTTCAAACCCGCCTCAAGCTGTTGACATCTAAATTCCTCAGTGAGAACTCCTGGCAGTGCATACTTGTTGAGTCGATTGAACTCCTTCTTATACTCTGCTACAGATAACACCCTTTGTCGAAGACTCAAAAACTGCGCCCATCTGGCCTCTTTAAACGCCTTAGTCACATACTTATTCTAAAATTCCCTTTCAAAGAACTCCCATGTCATAGGCTGAGGAAGCTAAGGATGTCTGAGCACTAGTGTCCACTAATCATATGCTGAGCCCTGCAACAAAGATACTACACATTCCACCTCTCTCTCCTGAGGACAACGAATTTCCATTAACACCCGTCTAACTTTATCAATCCACATTTTAGCTTTATCTGATTCATCCAAATCGGTTCCAAAGAAATCCTCCGCTTCAAACTTCCGCATATTCTCAATCGGAGCTCTAGGGGCAGTAACTCTTTCCAAAACCCTGGCTATATCCTGGGATATCTTGAGCATGGCCTCGAAAGGAACCGCAGGGAACTCAAGTTACACCCTAGGTGGTTGAGCCGGGCCAAAAACAGATGGATCTGGCTCTCGGGGATCCACGAGCGGACTCCATCTAACTACAAAACATACACAATAATCTGCATCAGGCCAACATAACACTAGGCGTACACTCTATCTAACCCTTGCCCAAAAATGCCTAAACCTAATGCTCTGATACCACAAAAACCTATACGTAGGGAGTTTTATCCCTCAAGAAGGAAGAAGGACCCCGATAGATGAGGGTTATTATGCAAAACTCCAAACAAAACAAATAGAGTTGCAAATCATCCATTCAAAACGGTAAAAATAAAATTCTTAAAACAATAGACAAAGGCTGAAATCAAAAGTACAATATTATTAATTTACATAATAGTCTTTACATATTGAAATACAAAAGTGCCGTAGCACAAGATCATACAAATCTGATATCCAAATCAAATTACAAAAGTAGAGCTTACATTAAGAGTCATAATTACAAAATCATTAAACTAATACATATACAAAAGTACAATCTTGCACTGCAAAATCTCTCCCCTAGTTGTGTTGGCCCTTCTGAAATGGATCACCCTACCCAAAAACTCCAACATCTTCCACACCTGCACGGATGAAACACCTGTGCTAAGCGAATACACTTAGTGGGGAAAACACAACGTAAAATGACCACTCACAGTGGACGTCAGAACATATTGCATACACAAGGCACATACTGAATATTCATACATAAAATAATTCATCAAACTCAAAATAGTAATATCTTCATTGAACAAAAATTTATACTGAACTAAATTATAACACATAATTACAATAAACCTGCTTGTTCAAAACAGTGGATAGCGAGTAACGCATAGTCATTCAAAACTCATGGATACCCTAGGGTATTAAAATCATTATTTTCTTTTTGTTTCAAACATTTTTGCATGGAATCTTAAACAAGATTCAAGTTAAAAAGGGATCGTGAGGATCCTAACAGGGACCTGATTAGGGTCTAGAGCGCATACGTATGGCTGCAGGTAACTGAACTCTATAGGCATGCCTATTTATCCACTTATTGACTTTAGCAAGTCAAGCATAATTCATCTAATTTGCATTCATATCATTCATAAAATTTTCTATTTATAACTATAAAAGCATGACAAGATTGAAAATTAAACATTAAAAGCATAAAAAGAAAACTCACTTTTAGAAGCCAGGAGGTGTCGTGCTCGCGACACTATCGTGCTCTCGACAAAGGCGTAGTTTGCCCCATGTTACGATCGCGACAGTCCTCGCGCTCGCGTAGGGATAGATACATACCTCACTGTCATGCTCATGACAGCGAGCAGCCAGAAGCTTCTGTCGCACTTGCGACAGGAGACTATCCAAAATCCATGCGGCAGCTGAGCGCTCTGTCGCTCTCGCGACAGTTAGCTCCCGATGCGGCCACTCGATAGCACCCTCTCAGCGCGCGCGAAGGCTGCAATCAACGATCTCTATCACGACCTCGCGACAGTGTCGCGCTCACGATAGGGTCAGGATTTCCAACCCTTACGCGAAAAACCTGCAGAATTCCACTTCCAAAATTCACCCAAACCTTCAAGTGGCTTCAAAATACAACCCCACACAAATAGATCATTCACAACACCTTAAACCACTTAAAACTCAACTTATAAACTAATTATCATCATCAAATCGTACAATTTACAATATCAAATTCCATAATTTATCAACCCAGCAATTTCTCATAGAATTTCATACAAACTCATGCAATAACTCGATTCTTCACCAATTGTGCATCTCAACCCAAAATAATCAATACCTATAGTAATTAAATACAAATACCCATAATACACCCCATCAATATCAACCATAACCACAAAACACAAAATCACACAAAATCACATCAAAACCACAAACATTCCCAAACCTCGAATACTTGAACTCTAATCATGGGCTCTGCTTCCACTTGCTATTTCCTTGCCTTTAGGCTCTCTAGAAGGGATCTCTGAACAAAAACATCCATCACAATAAGCTTTAAACATAAACCCTAAAATACCCAAAAACTCAAACTAACTAAATTAGAAGGAATAAGAGGATGAGGAAGAACAATAAGCTTTTACTTACCTAAATCAACTAAAGATCACCCAAAACTCACCAAAATTGCAGCTAGAGGAGAAGGATTACAAGGAAGTAAAGAAGAAAAGAAGAGGAAGAGGAAGAACGTGGAAGAAAGGAAGAAACGGGAAAAAGAGAAGGGGAAAGCTAATTCTCTCTCCTCTCTCCACATAATATATACTCCCCCACTTGCCACATGGCAGCCCCCCATTGGAAGACTACCCCAAGACACACCCAAAACCCTTCCTCTTACCTACACTCAAGCCAAACCTCAATTACATACACCCTAGTCCCCTACAAACTCTCACACCCAAGAAAAACCCCACAATTACATAATAATTAAATTTAAACCATACACATACATAAATTAACACATCTAAACTTGGACACACACACAATCACACACACACAAGGCTCAAATTACCAGGCTCTAACACTTGATTTCTGACCCTGTGACATTATTATACTTATATATAGATGATTTTATGTACATTATTACAATCGATACGATGAATGATGCATGGCCTGCAAGAGTCAAATTAGTGGATAGTTAGGCATGCCTAATAGAGTTCTATAGCTACAGCCCCAATGTATTTCGGACCCTGATCAGGTCCCCGTTCGGATCCTCACAATCTTTAATGTGTTCGGATCTTGTTTAAGATTTCCCAATGTGAAATCGTTTTTGAATGAGAAATAAGGATGTTGCTTTTTAACTGTACCTACAGGTACTAATGTGTTCACTCGTTGTCCGCTATTCTGAGTGTAGACACCGGGCTTTGAGTTAGCCTAAATCGAAGTTACCCAATGATGATAATTGCCTTGTCACAGGCAAAAAGGTTAAAAGTGGTGATTTCCGTGAAAATTTGCATTTTAGAGTGAAAAATTAAAAAATAATAAAAAAATTAATTTTGAAAAATGGGGGCTTAAAATTATAGTATTTTTGGTCAATTTAAAATTAAAAAAAAAAATTCGGATCGCGAGTGTCGGGCGCGGCGGCACGCAGGCGCCCAGCGTTGTCAATACTGTGTGTCGCTAAAAGCGCACGCACAGCATTGCGCGCACTATGCGCCGCACCGCGCTTTGGAGAGCGCGAAAACGCGCAGCGTCACCCCATGGGATGCCCGTCGCTCAATAGCGACGAGCGTCCCTTCCCCCTGGCCTCGCTAAAGGGCCTGGAACAACTATTTTACGATTTTTTACCCCTTTTTCCGATTTTTTTCACCCTAAATCAAGGTTTTTGAGTACAAATAAAATTCTAAAATATTCTTTTTGATAATTAATTAATTAGCTTGATTTTATCCCCAAAAATAAAGTAATTTGTGTTAAAATAAAATTATTTTCCTTAATTGAATTAGGGCATCACTTTTTTTTTCATCCTTTAAATACTTTAGGATGAAAACCTAAAAGAGAGGGCCTCCATAATTCTTTTCATCAGATTTTTCAAGGGTTTCCTCTCTTCTTCTTTGATTTTTCATCCAAAAAGTTCAGATTTCTTCTTTCAATTAACAAGGATTAATGGGGATTGAAAATTGATTTTCAATTCTTGATTATTCCAAATTAATTTTTTTGTTTTCTCCATAAACATAAGAGATTAATTTTCACTTTCAAAATTTAGTTTTGTTTTTCATTTGTTTTTCTATTAAACTTTTTCAAGGTTTTTTTTATTTAATTAATAAAAATAATTCCTTTAAGCAAAGAAATTAATTATTTGTTTTCAAAGAGTTTTTTTTAGTTTTTGTAAGCCTATTTTTCTTGGAATAAAATTCCAACATTTTCATCGTATTAAACTCTAGTATAGCAAATCATCAAGCAAAGGAAATCAAATCATCTTTTACTTTCATCGAATCCGACTCTGAGGGTAAATATTCTAGGCTCCGAATTAATTATTTCTTTTTTTTATCTTATTCTATTATTTTTTATTATTTTGTTCATGTAAATATTGTTCTATTGATTTTATTTCTAACATGTAATCAATTAATTTCTTTTGCCATGATTTTTTATTTCTAACATGTAATCAATTAATTTATTTTGTCTTAGTTCCTTAACATGCTTTGATTTTTTGTTATTATTCTTAACATGTCTTGATTTCTTATTTTTCTTATTATTCTTAACATGTATTATTTTGACATGTAATTAATTAATTTATTTTTGTTGATCTTTTTCCATGTAAATATTTATGTTTATTGTGTTTAACATGTAAACAATTAATTCAATCATGCTAATTTTGCATCTTTAACCCAATAATCCTATTTTGCCAACTAAATGAAATTGTTTTCATTCCTCATGCATGCATTCACGTGAATAGTGGTCATTTTGCAATACTTGCTCCTATAATTCCAACTTACTTGGCCCATACAACATTATTTTATTCATTCTTTCATTTATCCTTTTATTTATTTGATTTATTTACTTGGTTGGATTAATTAAAATATTTGTTAATGGGATTCATTTAATTTAATTGGTTTCTTTATTTATTTTATGTATTTCATTTTTTAATTCATTTTTTATTTTATTTTATTTATTTTATTTAACTACTAACTTTAATTCTCTTTTTTCTTTTTTTGTTGCAATACTTGTCCTTTTTTATTTGGGTGTTACCCATGGGCGAGTTGGAGGATCGAGGATTAAAAGCCTCCAAAGTTTGGTTTGCATTTTTTAATTGTTGTATTTTTCCTATTTTATTATTTAGTATGTTGCATGTAAAAATGTATTTTGGATCCGTTTTTATTATGAAAATTTAGGTTTTTCTACAATAATTGACATTGGGATTTTTCTAATAAAATGGACCAATATCCTATTTTCAACCAATAAAATCTCACTTTCAAATGGAGAATTAATTTTCATAAAATGGGATCACTCATCCCTGTTTTCTCAATCAATGCCCAAAATAATTCTCCAAGTTTTTTTAAAATTAATCCAAGGAACCAATGTTCCTAAAGATTCAATAAATATCCTGATTTATGTATGATGCATTATTTTTCTTTTTTGTGATGTAGTTATTTATTTATTCATTTTGGGCCCTTATAATTAATTTTTGGGGCAAGTTTATCCTTTTATTTTATTTATGCTTTCTTTATTTTGGGGGATTGTTCTGTCCCAGATTTTTCTTGTAGTTTATTTATTGCTTTATTTTATGCCTTTTTTATCTCTTTCTGATGTGATTGAAATGCGCTTTAAATTTATTGCATGATCGCGTGAGATGAAAGATGAAAATTTGTTTTGTTAAAAACTCATTTATAAACTTAACTTAAGGCATGAATAAAAGTGAAGTTTCGAACACCTTCTCTGGTTTAAAGACCCCAGAAGTTAGATGACCTTTCCCAATTGCTTGTAAATTGGGTGGCGACTCCAAAATACCTCAAAGGTGCCTAAAGGTTTCATGGGATTAGATGAACCTCCCAATGTTCTGTTGGGTAGCGGATTCCAAAATATCTCGTGTAACCCAAGATAAAAAAAAAACACGAACCAATCCCTCGAATCCTAAAAGTGGGTTCAATGAGGGCCTTGCTAGTCCGGCGCGCGTCATAGTGGCGACTCCACTGGGGATGATCGAAACTTTGCTTCGAAAGTGCATTAAGTTAAACTTATAATTTAGTTATTAACAAACGAAAATTTCATTTCTCTTTGAAATTGCATTGCATCAATTAGAGCCTTAGAACTATGCTAGTTGGTCCCTTATTTTACCCCGGTGCGTTCCCGAACACAACCCTACGTTCACTCAATATAGGGAAGTGTTAAGGATAATCACTAGCCCAAGCCTCGTACCATTAAGGTATATCAAATGGTGACCCGATCAGTCGTTACGCTAGTGATGAGCTAGACCCGTCGGCAGGGACCATGCTCGAGTAGCCCCAAAATAACACCACCCATGACTAAAGCTCATATAATAGCAATAGAAACTTCCACTAGGTAGTATGCTCCTTGATACGATGCTTGCTACGTGAGCCCTTATATATTAAACCAATTCAAACATATTAATTGGACACTCATCAAAGGCTTTCATGCCCCGATGGGCCCATCTTAATTTAGTTGAAATGTTTAAATACATAAAGGCCAAAATCCATATATAAGCGCATTAGATAAGAGATGTTATGATGCCGGTTTTTCACCGAGCACCATATGCGCCCATTGGGTTCCCCGCTAACCCATGGATCAAGCCCACCTAGGAAAGAGACCGCATTACCTCGTGTGTGGGAGTAATAAGGTTGGAAGGATCTACTTGCTTGCATGTGATTGTAAATATTGCATAGCGCACTATCATGCATCGTATATGTCAATCATGCATCATTCTAACAATCTAATTTTTTCAGCCATCATAGATTCATCTAGGTGGACAAGAGGTTCCAATGGTCGGCTAGTAAGGTCAAATCTACTTTTTGAGTTGCCAGAATTAGTGTCCAATTGGGATTCTGAGTTACTCTCTCCAGAACCACAAATGGCAGAAGAAGCTAGAGCTCTGGCCACTCAAGACCTAGCTAGGAGGCTAGAGGACTTTGAAAGAAGGATGCTAGACATGATGGGCGCTATAGCTGAAAGGATTGCCCATCCTCCTGCACCTGCTGCCCCACAGCTACCTGTTGCTCTACAACCACAGGCAGCTCCTCCTCGGGGGCAAGCCGAACCACCTGCTGGTGGGGAGGCTCCCTTCGTTGGAGTTGCTGCTCGCCAACCCAACAATGATCACAGAGCTGCCGCACCCATTGAGCCAAGAGGGGAAAGGATTCATAATCCCAATGATGATTTCTTGATGGAGGAGGAAGATGAAGAGCCATTAGTCCACCATGTTGTGAGGCCTAGGGCACCCAGGGGGGAAGACGAAGCCTTAAGGAGAATGAGGCAACAGATTGAAGCCATCACCCGCATACTGTCAAACGGAAGGGGGGGTCAACCCCGAAGACAGAGATCTGGGGGATGAAGAGCTGCTGCCCCAAAGATTCAAGATGCCCGAGCTGCCGAAATTTGATGGCACCTCTGACCCATTCGCCCACATCAAGTAGTACACCCTGGTCATGAAAGGCACACGGTTGAGTAAAAAGCAGAAGGTGGAATATTTCTGCCTTAGTCTGGTGGGCCTGGCAGTTGACTGGTACCACGGGTTGGATAGAGGTCAAAGGAGGACTGGGACCTTTTGATCGAAGAATTCATGAAGCAGTACGACTGCAGCACCAGGATGGAGGTCACCCTAAAAGACCTTGAGCTCTTACAGCAAAGGAGCGATGAGTCATTCCATGAGTACCTCACCAGATAGAGGAACAGAGTTATAGAGATGAAGAGGAAGCCTGACACTGCAGACCAGATCAAGCTGTTAATCAGAAACTCATGCCCTTACTTGAGGGACTTACTCAGTTTTAAGGGGCTTAAGGACTGGGAGTCACTTAAGGATATCGCTATAGAGGCTGAGGTAGCTTACTTGGCAAAGAAAGCAAGCCATAATAACTTTGCTGGGAAAAGCTATGGGAACTAGTCTAGGCTTAGACCAGGAGGTACTGGGAGCAGTAATAACAGGAATGGCAAGACAGCCGAAGTTTCAGCGACTAGAGTTGGACAGGGTCAGAGGTACTACTCTAACTTAGGTCGCTCTTTATCCTGGGTACTGGAAAGACTTATAAAGGAAGGCAAGATACGACCTCTAGCGCCTAGACCGGCCATGAATCAAGGGCAGCCAGGGCACAGAGAGGATCAGTACTGCGCCTACCACCAGCATACTGGCCACCTGACGGATTACTGCCGAACATTGAGGAACAAGATCCAAGATCTCATTGACACCAATCAGATCACGGATCCTGAGAAGAGAGAAAAGAAGAAAAAGGCAGGCCACAACGCGGTCCCTCCACCATGACTATGATTGGGTCCTCTTAATCCACTAGTGAGAGTGGAAATGAAGATTATGTTCTTTCTTTTTTAATCTTTGTTATTATTTCAAGAACAATTTTTTATGGCAATGTTTGGTTATTTCAATAGAACAATTTTTGTTTATTTGTATGGTGTTTTTAATGATTTCATTTAACATGTTCACAATGCATTGACATTAATTCAAATAATATGACTGCAGTTGATCTCGAAACTTTGGGGAACCTAAAGAAAATCTTGATAGCATCTGATATAACTCATGTAGAGAGGGAAATTCAAAAAAAATTAATAATAAAGAAAAACTAGTTGCAATTAGGGGATTTGATGGAAACTCACTAAGAGTACTAGAATCTTTCTGATTACCCATCAAAGCGATCACTGGATAAGGCTGAATCTAGAAAATGATTTAGGCAATTATTTCCTTGTATAGCTCTCTAAATGCCTATTTCCTACCCTTATTTTATAATCGCTTGCTAGCCCGTTGAGCTTTATAGAGGTATGCTAAATGCATGCCAATTTTGTTGTTACACATGTTAAAACTATCCCCTCGTATAAAATGATTTTTGCCTCCCCTTAGAAGAGTGGCCACTCTAAAAGGGATGGATGTACGTTTTAACAATTTTTTGGGTTATAAAAAATTGCCTTGGTAAGGATGGGTTTACACTTTGGGAAAAGGGTTTCAGTCATACGCCAAAGACATGAGCTCAAACAAAAAAAATTAAATAAAAAATTAAATAAAAAATTAAATAAAAAAAATAAAATAAAATAGAGCTCAAAATAGTAACCACTTGACGAGTTTCGATGATTACCTTTTTAACTATCATTCTGATCTTAATGAGCTAAAATGTCACCGAACCCAAGTTCAAGGATACCTTGTATATGCAACTGAGCTGAGAATGGTTCATCCATCAGTCGAGTCAATATTGCGGCCATATCTTCTCTAGCGACCTGATCCTCCTTTGACAGCCATCTACCTAAGCCTAACTTTACAACCAAAGTAAGACCTCTTGATTCTTGGTTCAGTCTTATCCAATTAGCGGAGATGACCTTCTAATAAGGTTTGGTACGTAAGAAGAGGCATATGGTGTCTCTTGAGCTTAAAGCGAGGAGCCACGAGTGCATTCATGCATTTGAGTTAAGTCTCGTCCCCAAAGTTGCATCTAGAATTCACGTTCAAAGAAAAAATTAAGAGATGACAGAAAATCTTCAATCATGAAACCCGAGAGGGCTGATTGATAACAAGAGTTGGATGCTTTCAAGATCTATCCTGAGATTAGCTGGGGTTTTGTATTCCTTGAGATTAATGTCAAACAATGATCATGTTTAATGAAATAAAAGTGAAACGCATGCATTTATGCAATGATTTATTGATGTAATCATAGCAGCTCACCTTAGATGGTCAAAGTCATCTACTGCAAGTGCTTTAGCCGACTCATCCTGCTATCAAATGTGAAGAATCAAGCTCATGCAACCGTGTCCTAAGACTCCTAAAGATCCTTGCCAATATCCTCAACCTCAAAAAAAAAAAAAGCCATTAGAGTGAAAACCGTAACTGGCGCTCTAAGCAAGAATGAGGCAAAATGATAGGGTGAAAACCTGGAAACAGGCAGTCTGTCCTTCAAAAAAAAGCCACTGGATTGGGTTGGGTCCATTCCAGGCAAAAAATAAGGCACAGGGTTATGTGAAAATCCGCAAAGGACGCATCTCCCGCTAAGAAAAGCTAGTGTGAAAGTCCACAAGGGACGCACTACTTTCAAATAATGACTACAGGTACCGAATGAGAATCTCGCAATCCCAAAGGGCATAAAATTCAGAAGCAGCTTAAAAGGCATCGATCCTATTGCAAATTACAGCTAGCCCGGCTGTCATCTCCAAGTCAACATAGATGAATTCTTATCCCGCATTCCTGCAAGACTCATGCATTTCACTTGCATGCTCACTATTTTCCTGCATATTTTAGTTTCCCTATTTTATAGAAAGAGAGATTTGATGCCGACATCGACAAAAGCCAAGTGACGACATCAGCCCAAACAATCAACCAAAGACCTTTCAGGGGGCAACCAGCAGAAAACAAAAATCCAAGTATCAATCCAAACATCAATCGAAGTAATCAACCAAAGGGCTCATAGACAGCACCACTTTAGCAAATAAGAAGGGTTAGCGCGATGGCGGCACTACCACTCTGAGGAGGGTTAGCACGACCACGGCACTACCACTTCATCAAATCGAAGGGTTAGCACGATCGCAGCACTACTACTCTACGGAGGGTTAGCACGACCACGGCACTACCACTTCATCAAATCGAAGGGTTAGCACAATGGCGGCACTACCACTCTGAGGAGGGTTAGTGTAACACCCCCACCGTCGCCCCCATTGGAAGGGCGCCGACGGGCGCGCTACCCGACGTTCACTCACACACACACACATGCACTAAGCGGAAGCATACATTCATATATAACATACATACGAAAATACAGCGGAAATTAAAACTTTAAAGGAACAATAGCTGAACATACCATAACTCACATACATACATATCATCATTCAGCGGAAGCATAAAGCGAAAGATAAAACGAAGGAATAACTTAATATATACATATAATAATGTTTACATAACCCAAAATAATATCCAAAACCTTACAGATACATAAGACTAGAGGAATAACAAAAATCCAAAGTACAGAAGCTGATCACATAACAAAACTTCTAACTTCTACGTGGCCGACCTTGCAGATGCACGACTCAAACAGAACCAAACCTGCCACCTGCACAGGAAGAAATCCGTGCTAAGCGATAAACGCTTAGTGGGGAGAACACACAAGCAATATGGACGACCATTCACAATGGTCGTCAAGGCATACACACTCACAGTGGCTAGTACGAACATTCATAACACATATATAATCAGACTTGCATAGTAAAGGCATTAATTCAAAAACTCATAACCATAACCATATACTTATGGAGGAAAAGGCCAAAATAGACATAATACAATACATGATACAAGTATCATCATGCAGAACTACATATAATATCACATGCATATACCTACCAAGGTATCAAATATCAGTACCTTACCGTGCGAAGTCACATGAGATTTACACATGCAATTGTCATATCCAAGTACCCATGCATTAACTGAAAACCCATTCAAATGCGACACAATTACCATATAATAACGTACCCAACTATCATGCCGAAAACACTCTAATAGTAGAGACCGAAGACATAATCACATAACATCACATTCATAACATCACCATGCGGGAAATACAATTAAATCTTACAGACTTACAGCCACAACTGATCTGATTCACATGCTTATATACAATAAAACCATGCTTGAGTCACATACGTATATACATAATATTTGAATCATATTCATGACATCCTGAAGCTCATAGTCACATTCATATACATATAAACTAATTCCTGAAATCATTATCGTGCTCAATCGGATATCACATTCTTATAGTTGTTTCAAAGCAAAACAAAACAACAAAGCACCTGCTGACTCACAATAGTGGATAACGAGTGTACGAACAATACTTTACAGGTACCAACCGGCCAAAGGGTACCTTATGGGTACGAATCGAAAAACAACATCATTTTCCACATTCGAAAACATTTTAACGAAAGGGGATCTTAAACAAGATCCATTCACACATAAGGGTTCGCGAGGAACCAAATAGGGACCTGATCAGGGTCCAAACGTTCAAAGGGCTGCAGCTAAAGAGACTCTATTAGGCATGCCTAACTAGACTGACTCTCGCAGGTCATGCGTAATACAAATCATGTCTCACATCATGGCACATATTTTAACATATTACATTCATATAATTCATAACATTGTCCATGCATAATACATCCAATTATATTAATATACTTCATAAAATAGTCAAAGTATAAACCTAAAGGCATCACAAGTTCGGAATTCAAACATTGGAATCACAAAAGAAAACTCAGTTTGGAAATTAGGGAATGTCGCGATCGCGACGGATGTCACACTCGCGACAGAGGCGACTTGCCCCAGGTCGCGATCACGGCAACCTTCACGATCTCACAAGGGAACTAGGGCATCTCACTGTCGCGCTCGCGACAGTGAGCTGCTAACCCAAACAATTCGGCAACCGAACTCTCTGTCGCGCTCGCGACAGAGGCTCTGCTGCACGGCTCGGCGGAGAGCTCGGACGCGTGTGAGGGCTGCTTTCACCGAGCTCTTCTTAACCTCGCGATAATGTCGCGCTCGCGACAGAGTCGGGAATTTCAACCCTTGCCCAGAAATTTGCAAAAAATTCCCTCTTCACAACACCCAAATCTCAAACCAACATCGAAACATCAACTTACCTCACCTCCAACAAGCCACACATCATTGACAACATCCACACCAAGAATTCCAAATAAATCATGCCACTAACAATATCCATTTACACAATCTATAATGTCAACACTATTTGCCATTCATCTCAATCGCACCCATGCTTATATGCATTCATACATATGGTACATCATGCTTAGGTTACTCATGAGACCAACACATATTAGTACTCATCCATATGCCATCCTTCACAGAGTTATATCTATTGTTATTTACTAGTTAGATCACCAATCTTAATCATACTCGTAAGTTTTCCCAAAGACAACTACTTATATAGTCATTTAATTACCCTAAACATTCATAATAAGCAGAGGGTAAAGGCAGGGGATTGATCCGGGTCAACCATGGGCTTAAAAATAAGGAATAAAAGGCTTAATCAAGTTTTTCTATCGCGAGGTCGCGACCCTATCGCGCTCGCGACAGAGGCTCACCTCTGTTACCTAAAAAGATTGCTTTACGCCCCTGACTTGTGTTGCCTAAACCGACCTCTAAACCTCATTTTTAGCCAAAACTTCCTTCTTAACAAATGTTCCCTAGGATGTTAACGTTCAAATTCAACAAATGTTAGATCAAAATGACATCTAGAACTCCAGATATGACCTAAACAACCTATACTGCTCAAATAACCCGACACAAATAGAGACACTACGGTTTTATCCAAATTTCAGGGTCTTAGAGCAAGAATTAGCCAAAGGCTATTTCTAGGACATTTAAAGGCATGGAAGTCAAACAATACATGGAGGTCAGATGAGAACTGAACAGAATTGCCAAAACTCATGCATTTCAATAACAACCCTCATCTACATTTATCTCAATCAATAACATGGATTACTGACACATTTACCCAAATTAATTCATGCATAAACTCATATCAAAGCATTCAAATTTTTGGAAACAAATACAAACACATACTCATGATCCAAGGAGAATAGGCATAGACAACTCAAACTCAAATGTAGAAATCAAAGCTCCCAAACCTCTTTGAAGCACAACCCAGCTGATCTTCACTCTTCAATCTTCTCTTTGCCTTTAATCTTCCTCTTGGTACCCAAAGCTTGCACAAAACCAAAACCCACAAATTACTCTTCCAAAAATCCTAGCTTAAATAAAATCAAAAGAAGAAGAGGAAGAAGAATCCAAACACAAGAACCCTAAACCTTGACTTACCTCTTCAATCTAGCTCCAAACCCAAACAAAATCACCTTAAGCAAAGCACAATCCAAGCCAAAAGAGAAGAAAAGGAAACGAGAGAGGGAGGAGAACGGGAAATGTAAATTTCTGTGTTCTCTCTCTCTCTTTCCCTTCCTTTCTTACTTACCCATCAATGCCCACCAACCATGCCACATGGCAGGCTCTCATTGGACCATTAAACCCACTTTTGACTTTCTCATACATGCACCATACACCAAACACACACAAGCACCTCTTACAAAAATATCTTCAAGTCACCAAACTTAAGTCACACCCTAACATTTCCTTATAACCCACTTTTCATCCAAGGCATCATGCTCATAAACCACACAATAAAATCTCTTAGCCCACATACATCCTACTACCATACACTACAAGCACACCATAATAATTCCTTCACTTAACTTATTTAATTAATTACTTAGCAATTAAGTCCTTATTATCCCAAATTCTCACGCACAAATTAACGAAATATCCTTCACTTAACTGACTTAACTTGCCAAATCCGACTAGGCCTGATTTGGGGTGTGACAGTTAGCACGACCACGGCACTACCACTTCATCAAATCCGAAGGGTTAGCACGATGGCGGCACTACCACTCTGAGTAGGGTTAGCACGACCACGGCACTACCACTTCATCAAATCGAAAGGTTAGCACGATGGCGACACTACTACTCTACGGAGGGTTAGCACGACCACGGCACTACCACTTTATTAAATCGAAGGGTTAGCATGATGGCGGCACTACCACTCTGAGGAGGGTTAGCACGACCACGACACTAGCACGTCATCAAATCGAAGGGTTAGCACAATGACGGCACTACAACTCTGAGGAGGGTTAGCACGACCACGGCACTACCACTTCATCAAATCCGAAGGGTTAGCATGATGGCGGCACTACCACTCTGCGGAGGGTTAGCACGACCATGGCACTACCGCTTCAACACGCCCACAATATGGTAATAACCACCACCACGGATTCCCCGCTTCGAAAAGGTAAGAGCTGCCTCAGGTACTTGTCTCTTTCCTTTTCTTCTTTGAGTTTAGGCTCACCTAGACACTAGTGTACTAGATTCCCCTAAACTGGGGGCAACTATAGACACCGGGTCCTGAGTCAGCCTAAATCAAAGTTACCCGATGATGATAATTGCCTTGTCACAGGCAAAAAGGTTAAAAGTGGTGCCGTAAAAATTTACATTTTAGAGTGAAAAATTGAAAAATAATAAAAAAATATATTTTAAAAAATTAATTTTGAAAAATGGGGTCTTAAAATTATAGTGTTTTTAGTCAATTTAAAATTAAAAAAAAAATCGGATCGCGAGTGTCAGGCGCGGCGGCGCGCCTGCGGCAGCCCGCAGGGTGCGAAGGGGCGACGCTCGTGTCTCTAAAAGCGCGCGGTTTCCGCGCCTCTGCACGCGAAATCGCGTCGCTCAATAGCGACGGGCGTCCCTTCCCCCTGGCGTCGCTAAAGGGCCTGGAACAGCTATTTTACGATTTTTTACCCCTTTTTCGATTTTTTTCACCCTAAATCAAGGTTTTTGAGTCCAAATAAAATTCTAAAATATTATTTTTGATAATTAATTAACTAGCTTGATTTTATCACCAAAAATAAAGGAATTTGTGTTAAAATAAAATTATTTTCCTTAATTGAATTAGGGCATCACTTTTTTTTTCATCCTTTAAATACTTTAGGATGAAAACCTAAAAGGGAGCGCCTCCATAATTCTTTTCATCAGATTTTTCAAGGGTTTCCTCTCTTCTTCTTTGATTTTTCTTCCAAAAAGTTCAGATTTCTTCTTTCAATTAACAAGGATTAATGGAGATTGAAAATTGATTTTCAATTCTTGATTATTCCAAATTAATTTCTTTGTTTTCTCCATAAACATAATAGATTAATTTTCACTTTCAAAATTTAGTTTTGTCTTTCATTTGTTTTTCCATTAAACTTTTTCAAGGTTTTTTTTTTTGTTTAATCAATAAAAATAATTCCTTTGAGCAAAGAAATTAATTCTTTGTTCTCAAAGAGTTTTTTTTTAGTTTTTTTAAGCCTATTTTTCTTGGAATAAAATTCCAACATTTTCATTATATTGAACTCTAATATAGCAAATCATCAAACAAAGGAAATCAAATCATCTTTTACTTTAATCGAATCCGACTCTGAGGGTAAATATTCTAGGCTCCGAATTAATTATTTTCTTTTTTTATCTTATTCTATTATTTTTTATTATTTTGTTCATGTAAATAATGTTCTATTGATTTTATTTATAACATGTAATAAATTAATTTCTTTTGCAATGATTTTTTATTTCTAACATGTAATCAATTAATTTATTTTGTCTTAGTTCCTTAATATGCTTTGATTTTTTGTTATTATTCTTAACATGTCTTGATTTCTTATTTTTCTTATTATTCTTAACATGTATTATTTTGACATGTAATTAATTAATTTATTTTTGTTGATCTTTTTCCATGTAAATATTTATGTTTATTGTGTTTAACATGTAAACAATTAATCTAATCATGCTAATTTTGCATCTTTAACCCAATAATCCTATTTTGCCAACTAAATGAAATTGTTTTCATTCCTCATGCATGCATTCACGTGAACAGTGGCCATTTTGCATTACTTTCTCCTATAATTCCAACTTACTTGGCCCACACATCATTATTTTATTCATTCTTTCATTTATCCTTTTATTTATTTGATTTATTTACTTGGTTGGATTAATTAAAATATTTGTTAATGGGATTCATTTAATTTAATTGGGTTCTTTATTTATTTTATGTATTTCATTTTTTAATTCATTTTTTATTTTATTTAACTACTAACTTTAATTCTCTTTTTTCTTTTTTTGTTGTAATACTTGTCCTTTTTTATTTGGGTGTTACCCATGGGCGAGTTGGAGGATCGAGGATTAAAAGCCTCCAAAGTTTGGTTTGCATTTTTTAATTGTTGTATTTTTCCTATTTTATTATTTAGTATGTTGCATGTAAAAACATATTTTGGATCCGTTTTTATTATGAAAATTCAGGTTTTTCTATAATAATTGACATTGGGATTTTTCTAATAAAATGGACCAATGTCCTATTTTCAACCAATAAAATCTCACTTTCAAATGGAGAATTAATTTTCATAAAATGGGATCACTCATCCCGGTTTTCTCAATCAATGCCCAAAATAATTCTCCAAGTTTTTTCCAGATTAATCGAAGGAACCAATGTTCCTAAAGATTAAATAAATATCCCGATTTATGTATGATGCATTATTTTTCTTTTTCGTGATGTAGTTATTTATTTATTCATTTTGGGCCCTTGTAATTAATTTTTGGGGCAAGTTTATCCTTTTATTTTATTTATGCTTTCTTTATTTTGGGGGATTGTTCTGTCCCAGATTTTTCTTGTAGTTTATTTATTGTTTTATTTTATGCCTTTTTATCGCTTTTCGATGTGATTGAAATGCGCTTTAAATTTATTGCATAATCACGAGAGATGAAAGATGGAATTTCGTTTTGTTAAAAACTCATTTATAAACTTAATTTAAGGCATGAATAAAAGTGAAGTTCCGAACACCTTCTCTGGTTTAAAGACCCCCGAGGTTAGATGACCTTTCCCAATTGCTTGTAAATTGGGTGGCGACTACAAAATACCTCAAAGGTGCCTAAAGGTTTCATGGGATTAGATGAACCTTCCAATGTTCTATTGGGTAGGGGATTCCAAAATATCTCGTGTAACCCAAGATCAAAAAAAACGCGAACCAATCCCTCAAATCCTAAAAGCGGGTTTAATGAGGGCCTTGTCTGTCCGGTGTGCATCACACTAAGTTTGCAGGCATTTGATTATTTTTTATATGATTATGATATCACGGTGAAATATATTCAGATTATGAGCTTTATGAATGTGGATTATGATACTTAAGACTGTGACGTATGTTGACTATGTTTTTTTTAAGCACGTGCCATTTGTATGTGTTATGCTTTAACAACCATTGTGAATGGCCGTTCATATTATTGTGTTTTCTCCACTAAGCGTTATCGCTTAGCACAGGTGTTTCATCCGTGCAGGTGTGGATGGAGCAGAGTTTTTGGGAGTGTCTCCGCAGGCCCGGCCAACACAGAAGGAGTGAAGTTTTAGAGCTTAGCTTTATATATAGGTCCTTTTGTAATCTTTTGGTTCTATTTTGTATTTATCTTGGTAATTCTTCCACTATGAACTTTTGGAAGACTGTAATTTTTGTAATGATAGCATATGTACAGTTACATTTTTGTAATGAACCTTTATTATATCAATGAACGACTCTTTGGAATTTCAAGTTTTAATTTCCTCTGTTATCTTTATACTTTGTATATACTTTATTGTGGCTTGTTTGGTGACACCCTTATCTGTATGAGTTCTCACTCCCTTCGTGGAAGAGCTCTCTTACGTATGGGTATGGAGTGTTACAAAGTCGCTCTACGTCCAGAGAGATTCAAATCGGTGTTGAGGGATAGTGCTAAGAGAAGAAATCCCCCTTGCGGAGGTTCATCTCTGGGTAAGAGATCGAGGAACCCGCATGCAAATCCTCAGGATGAGTCCTCCGCTAGTCCAGCTATGAGGATCTTCGAATGTATCTGGTGCAGTCAGAGGTAGTTCTAGTGAAAAGAGTGAGGTGCTACCTGAGTGTTCTCACTGTAGTAAGCGCCACAAGGGTGAGTGCCGTTGGCTCACTGGATGGTGTTTCCGATGTGGAAGCACGGATCATTTCTTGGCAAATTATCCCAAGTTGAGCGAGAACAACCATGGTCAGGAAGAGGCTAGCCGATCGGGATCTAATGTCCCTCAAGCTAGTAGGGGTAGAGGCAGAGGTAGAGGTCGAGGTGGACGGCCTAGAGAAGGAGCTCCATCAGAGTTAGTGGACCATCCTCAGATGGCACCAGCTAGGGCCTATGCCATGAGAGCTCGGGAAGAGCAAGATGCACCTAATGTGATTGCAGGTAAGTTTCTACTAGGTGACACTGAATTGTATGCTCTAATAAACCCTGGTTCCACACACTCATATTTGTGTTCTGATAAGTTATATGATAAGTTGGTCAATTAGTTAGATTATGAGATTTGTGTGACCAGTCCTTTTGGACATTGTGTTAATACGAGTAGAGTGTTTGGGAATTGCCCCCTCTTGGTACAAGGAATAGAATTTTTAGTAGATTTGATAGATCTACCTTTTGATTTTGGGAATGGATTGGCTATCTAAGCATCGAGCCATAGTAGATTGTCATAAAAAGACAGTAGTGCTTCGGAATAGAGATTAGTCTTCGATTGTGGTCAGAGGTCTGGGTTCTAGTTCTTTGAGCAATGTGATTTTAGCCATGCAAGCAAGTCAATTTATGAGGAAAGGTTATGAGGCATTTTTGGCTTTGGTGTTGGATTCTAAACGCAATCAAGTTATATTGAGGACATTCCAGTGGTTAAAGAGTTTGGAGATGTGTTTCCTAGTAAGTTGCCTGGGTTACCTCCAGAGAGAGAAGTAAAGTTATCCATAGAGATATTGCCGAGCACCGCTCCTATTTCTAAAGCACCTTATCGAATGGCTCCTATGGAATTGAGGGAACTTAAAACTCAATTACAGGAGTTATTAGATAAAGATTTTATCAGACCCAGGGTATCTCCGTGGGGTGCTCCGGTTCTATTTGTGAAGAAAAAGGATGGTACGTTAACGATGTGTATCGATTACCGACAGATCAATAAGGTCAATGTGAAGAATAAGTACCCATTATCTAGGATTGAGGATCTATTTGATTAGCTAAGAGGAGATAGGATATTTTCCAAGATTGATTTACGGTCTAGATATTATCAGCTTTGGGTTAAAGATGCAGATGTGGTTAAGACTGCTTTTTGGACGCGATATGGTTTAGTTTTTTTTATGCCGTTTGGTTTGACCAATGCCCCAGCGGCTTTTATGGATTTGATGAATAGAGTGTTTAGGCCATATCTTGACCGATTTATAGTGGTATTTATTGATGATATCCTGGTTTATTCGAAGAATGAGAGTGAGCATGAAGAGCATCTTCGGATAGTGCTTCAAGTTTTGAGGGATCATCATTTGTTTGCTAAGCTAAGTAAGTGTGACTTTTGGCTTAAGGAGGTGTCCTTTTTTAGCTATATTGCTTCTGTTGAGGGTATTCAAGTTAATCCGCCAAAGATAGAGGCTATTATGGATTAGAAGCCGCCTAGGAATGTACTTGAAGTGAGAAGCTTTCTGGGTGGCTGGGTATTATAGACGGTTTGTGAAGGGCTTTTTAGTTTTGGCAAAACTTCTTTCGAAAGGGGTGAAATTTGAATGGTCCAACAAATGTCAGGCGTGTTTTGAGCATTTAAAGAGTTTATTGATTGAAGCTCCTATGCTTACTCAACCCTTCTTTGGTAAATTTTGGGTAAAGAGTATGTGATGTACAGCGATGCTTCAGGTATTAGACTTGGATGCGTTCTGATAAAAGAAGATAAGGTGGTGGCCTATGCATCCCATTAGTTGAAGCCTCATGAAAGGAATTATCCGATGCATGACCTAGAGTTAGCTGTTGTGATCTTTGCTCTCAAGATTTGGTGGCATTATCTGTATAGGGAGACGTATAGGATTTTTACAGACCATAAGAGTTTGAAGTATCTTGTCACACAGAAAGAGTTGAATTTGAGATAGCGTCATTGGTTGGAGCTGTTTAAAGATTATGATTGTATTTTAGAGTACCACCCCGATAAGGTGAATATAGTCGCCGATGCTTTGAGTAGGAAATCGATGTCGGCTTTAGTATTGTAGCATTGTAAGTGGAGGCTAGATTCAAAAAGAGCTTTGGTTGCTCAGTTAAAAGTGAAACCTTCTTTGAGATAGTCGATAATGAATGCTCAGAAAGATGATCAGAAGTTGCAGCAAGTGTTGAGAAAGGTTCAGAATGGTAAGCAATATGAGTTTTCTATAATGGATGGGGGTACTTGAGGCACACACTACGGTTTTTACCATGCATCCCGATAGTGGGAAGACGTACCGAGATTTGAAGCAGTTTTATTGGTGGTAAGGGATGAAGAGAGATATTGTGGAGTTTGTGTCTAAGTGTTTGACTTGTCAGCAGGTAAAGGCCGAGCATTAAGTTCCATATGGACTGCTCAATCCTTTACCCATCCCTCAATGGAAGTGGGACGATATTACCATGGACTTTGTAGTGGGTTTGCCTTTGACTCAGCGGGAGCATGATGCAGTATGGGTTATTGTTGATCGACTCACTAAGTCAGTGAATTTTTTGCTAGTTAGGATGAGTTATTCTATGGATAAGTTGGCAAATATTTATATAAATGAAGTGGTCAGATTGTACGGCATTCCGTTATCGATTGTGTCAAATCGGGATCCGAGGTTTATGTCAAAATTTTGGAAAGAGTTGCAAATAGCTTTGGGTACTCGGTTGAACTTCAGTACTACTTTTCATCCTCAGTCTGACAGGCAATCAGAACGAGTTATTCAGATTCTGGAGGATATGCTTCGGGGTTGTGCATTAGAATTGTCCGGCAGTTGGGATAAATATATGTCGCTCATGGAATTTACATGTAATAATAGTCATCAAGCAAGTATTGGAATGTCACCATATGAGGCTCTATATAGATGGAAGTGTAGGACTCCAGTCTGTTGGACCGAGCTAACCGAGCATTCTTTTGTTAGGCCAGAACTGGTTAGAGATACCGAATAGAAGATTCAAGTGGTACAACAGAATTTAAAGGTAGCCAAGGATAGACATAGATCCTATGCAAATTTGAAGCGGAAAGACATTCAGTTTGAGGTCGGAGACAAGGTGTTTCTTAAAGTGTCGCCTTGGAGAAAAGTATTACGTTTGGGCAAGAAGAGTAAGTTAAGTCCTTGATTTATAGGACCCTTTGAGATTTTGGAATGGATTGGACCAGTTGCTTATAAGTTAGCTTTGCCTTTGGAATTGGCTAAGTTGCATGACGTATTCCATGTGTCCATGCTTCGCCACTATCGATCGGATCCATCACATGTATTATCAGTTCAAGATGTAAGGATTCAATCGGATTATTCATTTGACGAAGAACCAAAAGCCATCTTAGCTCAAGAAGTAAGGCAACTCAGAAATAAGCAAGTTCCTCTGGTTAAGGTATTGTGGCAGCACCATGGGGTTGAAGAGGCTACTTGGGAATCAGAGTCAGTTATGAGATCTCAATATCCATAGTTGTTCAGCTCAGGTGAGAATTTTGAGGACGAAATTCTTGTTAGGAGGGGAGAGTTATAACACCCCGTTTCCCACCCTAGTAATTTTGAGCCATTTTGTGTGAATTTTTGCATGCATTAATTTAATTTCAGAGTCAATTGCATGATGTAATAAATTATTAGGATGTATTAGCATGTTTTGTGTGTGAGTAGGTGTCTTGAGGTGGAGAAGATCTAGTGTGTTAATTGTCAAGACACACAACAAGGTGTTGACAAGTGGAAGAAAGAAAGTGAGGTGGAGTTGACTTGGTCTTAAGAGAATGAGAGAGAGAGAAGGAAAGAGCAGCTGTCCTATTTGCTTCCCTCTCCCATTTTCTTTCTTGACTTCAAACGTTTCTTCTTCTTCTCCTTCTTGCTTCTCCTTTGCCTCTTTTGCTGTAAGTTGTGGTGGTATTGACAATTTAAGTGATAGTAAGTATATGTGCTTCTTCTTCTTCTTCCTCTTCTTTTTCTGTGTTTTTCGTTGGTTATGTAGGTGTGATTATTTGAGTTAAATCTTTTGTGTTTCTTGGGTTTGTTAGTTCAGAGGTTCCTCCTAAAGATTCCAAGGGCAAAGAAGTTGTTGGAGGGAGCTCAGCCCCTTGACTTGTGCTGCTAAGGAGATCAAGGTTTGGGAATGTTTGCATTTGTGCTTTCCCTTTAATATGTGAAATTATGTTCATTTTGTTAGAAATTGAGTGTATAAATGTAATTGAGCATGTACTTAGGTGTATTTTTGAGTTGTATTGATGAAGTATTTTGTTGATTTGTAGTAAGGTGAAGTTTGGGTGTGAATTGGGTATGTTCTTTACTGAATTTCTGGGTTTTGTATGATCTACATGGCGGTATGAAAAGGGCACACCACCGTGTGATCGTATTCTGTGTGTGTGTTTGCTTGTCCGTGATTTTACATGGCGGTAAAAGATCACCATACTGCCGTGTAAAGTCATTCTGTTTGAAGGAGTTCCGCTGTGCATTTTACACGGTGGTAAGGTTTGGTCATACCATACTAATGTGTTTACTCGCTATCCGCTATTATGAGTCTGCAGGCATTTATGTGATTTTAATTGTTGTGGTATTGATTATGCTATCAAGTGATATATATATATATATATATATATATATATATATATATATATATATATATATATGTAATTCCTTTGAATGCCTTTTATAATGCGAATTGTTATACTTTTGGTTTGATATGATTACTTGTGGCATATGTATGTGTTCGCTTTGACAACCATTGTGAATGGCTGTCCATATTTGTGTTTTTCCCCACTAAGCATTATCGCTTAACACGGGTGTTTCATCCATGTAGGTGCGGAAGTAGAGGAGTTTTTGGGAGTGTCTCCGCAAGCCAGGTCAATGCAGTAGAGTTGCAGATTAGAGGAGAATAGCCTTTGTTTTTGTATATCTTTTGTAATCTTTTGGATATTATTTTGTATCTTTCTTATTTTACTCCTTCAGCTATGTAATTTTGGGAAACTCGTAATTATTGTAAAGGCATCTTTGTATTGGCAAAATTTTTGTAATGAACTTTTGGTTTTATCAATGAAAAGAATTTTGAGGTTATGTTTTAATTTCTTTTGTATCTATGCTTGTTTATGGATTGTTTGGTGATACCTTTATTCATACGAGCATTCACTCCCTTCGCGGATGAGCTCCCTTACGTATGGGTATGATGTAACAACCCCTACCCATACGTAGGTGAACAGATACTGTAGGAGCATGGGTGTCACACCAGACAGATCGATACAAAGCATACATTCATACATCAAAAGCATACAAAAATACAGCGAAAAATAGGGCAAGGAGAGGTCATTGTCGCGCTTGCCTAGGTTGCGACCACGGCGTTCGTCTTGATCACGTGGGGGATCAAATACAACTCGCTGCCGTGCTCGCGATAGGCATCGAGCTTGTGATAGTGAGCTGCCAGCCCGATTTGTCGCACTCTCGATAGTGAGCTGGCAGCCCGATCTGTTGCGCTCGCAACAGAGAATCGTCCAAAATAACTCGGCAGTCGAGTGCTCTGTCGCGCTCATGACAGAGGCTCTCTGCACGACTCGACGGGCAGGCATGCCGCTCGGCAGAGGGCTCAAACGCGTACGAGGGCTGCTATCACCGGGCTCTGCCGCGAGGTCACGACAATGTCCCGCTCGTGACAGGGTCGGGATTTCCAGCCCTTACACGAGAAATCTGCAGAAAATCCCATTTTCACAACACCCAATCACACATACTTAATTCAAACTTCCACTTACCTCAATTCCAGCAACCAAACCATCATTTCTAATATATAGTACAACATTTATGCCAAGAATTTCAATTAAATCATGCTAAGAACAATATCAATTTACACAAATCAAAACTCAATACTATTCATTCATCATCTCAATCAAATGCACAATTGGGTTCAATAACTCACATTCAAGGCTCCTTAACACATCTAAATCAAAACCCATGACATATCAACTACTACAAACACCAAGAGACCTCAAATTTCCAGAAATTCATCCAAAGAGCAAAAATCACAAAAATACAAAAATCATAAACACTCCCAAACCTGAATCTCCTAAGCTCCAAATCACTTGGTGCCACTAATACCAGCCTTCTCCTTGCCTTTAGGATCACAAGGAGGCTCCACTAACAACAACCCACCAAAATAAACAAACCACAAAACTCTAGATCAAAACCTTAAACCCAGAAAATGAGAAGAAGAAGATGAACAAGATGAAAGAGATGATGGAAATGCAGAAAACTTACCCAAGAGAAGACTAGGAGATGATCAATTCCCACCACACCAACTTCGATCCAAGGCTAGGGCTCTTTTGAGAAGAGAAAAGGAAGAAGAAGAGTGAGGGGAAGAGGGAAACGGGAAAATGAAAGGAAATCTGCCCCTTCCCCCTTTTCCTTTCTTTTTCTTTTTCTTTTCCCAACCCTGGACATGTGTCCTCTTCCTAGTGGTGGATCTTGATCACTCACACCCAACAAGCACACATCAAACACACACAAGACTCTCCCAACTAAAAACACCCTACAAAGATCTGCTCATGCACACACTAAAACAACCCAACTTACTCACTTACATACTATAACCATGTGAGCAAACACACCCAAATACAACCCAACTAATTCACACCCTAGTACCGTACATGCACCCACACACTAGCAAAACTCGCCAACATGCATTATACCCAAAATACCCTTATCACATGCCAAAACACACTCATTGCACATGCATAAACATGGCTCGAACTTCTAGGGGGCAAATGGGGTGTGACATATGGGGTGTTAGAAGAAGCTTCAAGATCTATTTTCTCTCATATCAAGGGTGTATTCTGAACTTTGATTTTCTTTATTCAATTTTTATATTCTTGATGTTAGAGTAATTAATAATGCTTAGGAGTTCTTAAATCATTTTTTGTATTTTGGATATTTGGGTTTAATGAATATTTTCATGATTTCTTTTATTTTTCTTGTTATATATGCATTTATGATGATGATTAGAGCTAAATTCGAAAATTATTGTATGTGTAAATGCTATATTCTTTTAATTTTGGCATTTATATTTCTAGCTGAATCCGAAATTGTAGGTTGGTTATTAGGTTCCAAATAGTGAGGAATAGATGGGTTTATGGGTTGTTTGGCTCCAGAATGGGAAAATAATTCAGAATCTAGGATTTGAGACCCATGTTTAGACTAATCATGAGGCTTGCTTCGAAATGGGACTTTTTGTGATTAGAATAGCTTACTTCGGAATGGGACGCTTGGGTTTAGTTGGGTTATCCAGAAATTCATGTTAATATACATTTACCTGTATCCAATTACATTTGTGAGGATAGAATTTCCTAAGCATTCAATTCACCCTTGTTTAATTTCTTAATGAACAATTTTATATTTAATTGTTCTTTTATAATTTTATTATCTCGTTTGGCTTATAATTTCCCATCGAACAATTTGGGGATATCTTGAATTCACTCAATCATAAATATTTAACATGACAATCCCTTTTTCCCTTGGGTTTGATATTTATGGGTCTTTAATTATACTCGCTATATTATTCGATTCAGTACACTTGCTGGACATTGATCAAGTTTTTGGCACCTTTATCGAGGAAATTTATAATTCTAAAATTAACCACATAAACATAAAGACACGAGAAATATAAAACATGGTTAACATGCATGCATAAAATAAAATGGGTTAAATTGAGTACATTAATTTAATACAAAAGCTCACATGCAAAGGGAATTGAAAATTAGTCATGCAAAAATTATATAATAATAACAATAACAATGATAAAAATAATAATAACAATAATAATAATAATAATAAAATAATAAAACAACAACAACAACAACAACAACAATAATAATAATAATAATAATAATAAAAAAAATAATAATAATACAATAACAATGATAACATTAACAACAACAACAACAACAACAACAACAATAATAATAATAATAATAATAATAATAACAATACTATAATAACATCAATAATAATAATGAGAATAATAAATAATAATAATGATAATAATCATGACAAACAATGAAGATAATATCAATAGTAATTATAATAAGAATAGATGATAATCATAATAATAATAATAGATAGAATAGAGGTAACGTTAACAGTAATGGCAACAATATTAACAATAATAATGACAAATAACATAAAATGAAAATGGATCCAAGAATGTTTACCCTCAGAATTTATAGAATGGAAATAGGATGTCTCAATTCGTCTCCCTTGTCAAGTTTTGCAGTGATAAACACCAAAAATATTCAAGAAAAACTCAAGTTTTCAACACAAAAAAACTCAAGAAAACAAAACAAAAAAAAAGATTTTAATGGGATGCCCAAGCTGAGGAAATCAGTTTTCCTTACTTAAGTCAATCCCAAAACAAAAATCCTTTTATCAAGTTTTTGAAGAATCAAATCTCAATTTTTTAGTAATGCTTTTCTCTCTTTTTTTTTTTCTCTCGTTTCTTTTTTTCAAAAGGACCTCCCCATACAATGAAACAAATCCTCCCCTTTATTTTTCCTTCTCTCCCAGAAGGGAAAGGAAAAAAGCCCATTTCCTAAACCCATTTTTTCAAAAATCATCAAAACATGAAAAAAATAGATTTTACAGTCCCAAAAATAGCTTTTTCGTGAGTGGGAAAGAGACAGGGGAAGGCTGCCTGCAAGCGGGTGGCCGCACCTCACGCGCAGGGGCTGCACCTCGTAATGTGGGGTGCGGCCTCACTGGATGTTGCGAGGTGCGGCCTCCTCGCAGGAGGCCATGCCTCGCACTGCACTTGCGCGTAGCACATCACGCGCACCGCCAGCGGGCCTCGCACTTCGCGTTTGTAGCGCCGGTGAGCGGTCAAAAGCCACCGAAAGCCCCAAAAATAAAAACAATTTTTTTTATTTTTTATTTATATAAAAAGAAGGATTTCGACAAGAAAGACATTAGTTTCAACCTTTTTGCCTGTGAATAGGCATTATTTTCATCATTGAGCAATACTGATCTTAGATTGCCTCGAAACCCGGCGTGTGCAGCTCTGTAGACATCAGGTCCTGAGGTAGCCTAGACCAAGATTACCCAGTGATGAAAATGATGCTTATTCACGAGTAAAACGGTTAAAAGTGATGATTTCCTTGTTAAAGCCTTTTTTTTTAAAAAAAATATTTTTTTTGGGTTTTCAGCGACCTATCGCCACGCGATCTGCACAACGTGCGAGGTAGCTCCTGCTGGCAGTGCCCGCCTGTGGACGGTACCCGTGAGCTGCAACACCTGTGCACAAGGCCCGGTACCTGCGCGTAGCATGTGGCTCCCTGCGCAGGGGCGCATGTCGCGCAAGCGACATGCGGCCCTCCTGCGCGATAGCCCATGTCGCACAGGCGGCATGTGGCCCCTGCGCGGAGGCGCATGCTGTGCAAGCGATATGGGGCCCCCTGCGCAAGGCCGCATGTCATGCAGGTGACATGTGGCTCCTGTGCAGGGGGCACATGCCGCTCAAGCGACATGCGGCCCTCCTGCGCAAAGCGCATGTCGCATGGGCAGTATGCGGCCCCGAGCATGAGGGAGCACGTCGCGCGTCTCCTATCTTTGCCAGCGCACCATTTTTCCAATTTTCTCGGGTTTTTAGTTTGAAATTCAGGCTTCCTTTTTTCTTTTTAAGGGGATAAGATTTGATTTTAAAGGGTAATTAAGGTTTTTGAACCTGGAAAAAAGTCGTTGAGAAACCTAATTTCTCAGGAGGATATAAAAAGAAAAGTTAGAAGAGGAAAAGGGGAGGAGGTTTTGAACGGCAGAAATAAGAATTTCGAGTGAGAAAGATTTTTATAGCAGTAAAGTTTTCTGAGCCAAGGAAATTAATTTCTTGTGTTTAAGATTCCATTATTTTCATTTGATTTTCTTGAATAGTAAAGATTTTTGAACTTTAATTTTAGTGCGAAAACTTTATTCAGAAGCTTTTCTCATCCTGATTTCAATTTTTTTTCAAGCAATCTACGGGGAAATCAACTTTTCTTCATTTTGCAATCAAAAGTCATACCTATAAATACGTGGGTTAAATCAGTTCTTTCTTGTTATTCATTCATTATCGCCCAACTGTGTCTCCTCCATTATATATACTGTATATATTTCTTGTTGTTTATTTCTTGTTGTTCGTTATATTTGACATAAACTTAAATTTGATTATTATCTACTGCCATTGCTTGTTGTTTATTATTATTATTATTATTATTTATTTGCTTTATCTATTAATGTTATCAATTTGTTTGTGGTGGTTTATTTACATATGCATATGTCGTTTGTTATTATCAATATAAATTGTTAAGCTACTAAATTATTTCGTCATTGTAATTAACATGTGTGTTGCCACTGTATATTATTTACTTATTATTGATTCATTTATTACTTCTTTTGCGATTTATTGTTAACATGTCGTTACTGTTCATCATTAATTTATATATTAAGTGTTTGTTAAAATTAACGTTAACTTAGAATGACTTAGATTAATTTATTTGCATGATGCACGAAACATAGTTTATAAACTGATTAATACTAACTTTATTTTTATTTGATTCCGCACATAGTTATTAATTTGTTTTATTAATTTCTAGTTTTTTATCCAATTTTTTCTTTTGTGTAAGTATTAATATTGTTCTTGTTTATCGTATTTGTTTATGTTTAATTAATTTAATTGATTGTTTATATTTAATTAATTTAATTGATTATTTATATTATTTTGTAGGTTGTCTGGTTATATCATGCTTTATTAATTTAATCTAATTTGCAAACATTTTTCTTTGTTTTTATTGTCCATAAAAATTGTTTATTTCACTATGAATAACGTTCGTGTGCGAACTAAAAAATCAAGGGATTAAAGACTTTCAGATTTTGGTTTGCATTTTTAATTGTTATTTTTTCTTTATTTTATTATTTTATGTTGCATGTAAAACGTATTTTAAATTCGTTTATATTGTAGAAAATAATGTTTCTTACATTAATTAAAATTGTGGTTTTTATTAATAAAACAAGACCAATGTTCTGATTTTATCCAATAAAATGTCACTTTCAAAGAGAGAATTAATTTTCATAAAATGGGATCACTCATCCCAGTTTTCTCAATAAATGCCCAAAAATAGTTCTCCAATTTTTGAGTTAATAAAAGGGAACCAATGTTCCTAAACACTAATAAACGTCCCGATTTATGTATGATATATTTTATTTTATTTATTCTTTTTGTATAGTATTTATTTATTCATTCATTTTGGGCCCTAGTAATTAATTTTGGGGCAGTTTTATTTCTTTTGTTTATTTATACCTTTTTATTTTGGGGAATTATTTTGTCCCATATTTTTTGCTTGTAATTTATTATTTTCTTTGTCGCTTTATTTACTACTTTCTAGTATGATTGAAATGCGCCTTAAATTTATTGCATGATTGCGTGAGATAAAAGATGGAATTTTGATTTTTTTAAAACTCAGTTATAAATTTAACTTAAAGCATTAATAAGAGTGAAGTTCTGAACACTTTCTCTGGTTTAAGACCCCCGAGATTAGATGACCTTTCCCAATTTCTTGTAAATTGGGTGGCGAATCCAAAATATCTCCAAGGTGCCTAAAGGTTTCATGGGACTAGATGAACCTCCCAATGTTCTATTGGCTAGGGAATTCCAAAATGTCTCGTGTTACCCAAAATCTAGACGCTTACCCTTCTCGGACCCTTAAAGAGGACCAGGATCGGGTTGCGCGTGTCACAGTGGTAACTCCACTGGGGATGATCGAAACTTTGCTTCGAAAGTGAATTAAGTTGAAATTATAATTGGGTTATTAAGAATCAAAAATTCCATTTCTATTCAAAATTGCATTGCATCCACTAGAGCCTTAGAACTATGCTAGTTGGTCCCTTATTTTACCCCAGTGCATTCCTAAAACACGACCCTACTTTCACTCATTCTAGGGAAGTGCTAGGGATAATCACCAGTCCAAGCCTTGTACCATCAAATGGTATATCAAATGGAGACCCGATTGGTCACTATACTTGTGATGAGCTAAACCCATTGGCAAGGTCCATGCTTGGGTAGACCAAAAGTAACACCACCCTTGACCAAACCTCATGTAATGGCAATAGAAACTTCCACTAGGTAATATGCTCCTTAATATGATGCTTGTTACGTGGGCCCTTATATATCGAGCTAATTCAAACATATTAATTGGACACTCATTAAAGGCTCTCATGCCTCGATGGGCCAATTTTTAGTCTGTTTGAAGGGTCCAAATATATAATGGCCAAAACCCATACGCATGTGCTTTTAAATTAAAAGTATTATGCTGCTGGTTTCTCACCATGCACCATATGCGCCAATTGGATTTCCCGCTAACCCATGGGTCAAGCCCACCTAGAAAAGAGACCGCACTACCTCATGTGTGGGAGTAACGACATTGGAAGGATCTATTTGCTTGCATGTGGTTGTCTATGTTGCATCAACACGACCATGAATCTTTAATGTCATTCATGCATCATGCTAGCAACTTGACTCCTTCAGCCATTATAGGTACGAATCAGTGGTTTAGGGGTCTAGACGGCCGATTGGTAAAGAGAAACCCATTCTTTGAGTCGCTAGAGCGAGTGTCGCATTGGGGTACAGAGTCACTATTAGATAGCACCGAATCCTTGCCTTCAAAATTATCGTTAAACATGGACAACAGAGAATCAAATGCCACTCGGGCTATGATCACCAAAGAGATGGACCGAAGGCCCAGGAAATGGAGCACAGATTTGAGGAATTCGAACATAGAATGATGGCAATGATGGAAAACTTAGCTACCACCTTAGCACCGCCAGCAGGCCAACAGCCTGCCGTGCCTGCCAGGGGATAGGCCCAACAAGTGCCGATTAGGGAGGCACCCCCGGCAGCAGCTGTAGAACCACCTCCAGTTATTGAGCCTAGAACTTTTGCAAATGTTAAGCCTAGAAGAATTGGCGAGCATAGGCCTAAAGAGGATTTTGTAGAGAATGAGCATGATGCGTCCATCTCAGTAAGAGCTAGAGCTCCTAAAGAGGATCCCGCCCTGAGAAAGATAGAAGAGAAAGTTGAGGCGATGGCCCGTTTATTGTATGTCGGGAAGGGGATAAGCCCCGAGGATAGGGATTTAGAGGACAAGGAGATGCTTCCTCAGAGATTTAAAATGCTCGAGCTGCCTAAGTTTTATGGCACATTAGATCCGTCTACTCACATCAATCAGTACACACTTATAATGAAGGGAACTAGGCTTACCAAGAGACAAAAAGTGGAATATTTCTGTCTCAGCTTGACTGGGCCTGCTGTGGACTGTTGACACTGTTTGGATAGGAGAAAAAGAGAAGATTGGGACCTATTGACCGAAGAGTTCCTCAAATAGTATGACTGTAGCACCCGAATGGAGGTTACTTTGAAGGATCTGGAACTACTTCAATAGAAATCTGATAAGTTATTCCACGAGTATCTTACTTGAGGGAGAAATCGGGTAATGGAGATGAAAAGGAAGCCGAATACTCCAGATCAGATTCGATTGTTTATCCGGAATGCTAGCCCATATCTTAAGGAGGGACTAAAGATGAATGGGTTCAAAGATTGGGAGTCTCTAAAGGATATAGCTATCGAAGCAGAGGGTGAGTACCTAACAAAGAAAGCAAGCCAAGGTAACTTTGCTGAAAAAAATTTTAGGAACAAATTAATGTACAGATCAGGCAGTGCTGGGGGCAGTAATGACGGGAATGATGAGATAGCCGAGGTTTCAGCTACCGAGATTGGACAAACTCAGAGGTACTATTCTAATTTAGGCCGCTCTCTATCCTAGGTCTTAGAAAAATTGACAAAGGAGGGGAAGCTGAGACCACTATTGCCCAAGCTAGCTATGAATCAAGGACAACTAGGGCATAGAGATGATTTGTACTGTGCTTACCATCAGCACACTGGGCACTTGACAGATTGTTGCCAGATTTTGATCAATAAAATCCAAGATCTTATTAATTCCAAGGAGATCACTGACCCTGAGAAGAGAGAGAAGAAGAAGAAAGTAGGCTACAATGCAATCCCCCACCCTGAATACGATCGCAGAAGATTATGATTTTTTTAGATGCTTTGTTCTTTTATTCCAAGAACTTCTTATGACAATCTTTGCAATTTCAATAAAATGAACAATTTTGCTTATTTGCATGAATGTTTCTAATGATTTCATTTCACATGATCATGATGCATTCATTTTTGACATTAATTAAATTAATACTACTACATTTAATCTCAAAACTTTGGAAAATCCAAAGAAAATCTTCATAGCATCTAATATAACTCCTGAAGAGAGAAAAATTCTGAAAAAAAAAAAGAAAAAAGAGAGAAAAGAAAAAAAAAACTAGTTGCAATTAGATGATTGGATGAAAACTCACTAAGAGCACTAGAACCTTTTCGATTACCCGTCAAAGCGATCCCTCGATAAGGCAAAACCTAGAAATGATTTAGGTAGCCCTTCTTTGTATAGCTCTTTAAATGACTATTTTCTACCTTTATTTTGCAATCGCTTGCTAGCCCTTTGAGCCTCTATGCTGGTATGCTAAATGCGTACCGATTTTATTGTTACACATGTTCAAACTACCCTTCGCCTAAAAATGATTTTTGTCTCCCCTTAGAAGAATGGCTGCTCTAATGAGGATGGATGTACATCAGTGATAATCTTTTTGGGATATCAAAGCTCGCCCGGATAAGGATGAGTTTACACTTCGGAAAGAGGGTTTAGGTTAATTAACGAACTAAAGTGTAATTGAATAGTAATGCAAGAATTAATTGAGTAAATATGTAGTAATTGATAAATAAGTAAATAATAAATAATTAGAAATTAAATATTAAAATTGATGTATGTGTATAGATTAGGATTAATAGAAATCCTTGGATTTGTAACTACCACTTAGCATATTTAATGCTCAGCACGTAGTTTTCTGTTGACTGCGTGTAGGTACGGACTAGGAGCTGGAGCAAGCATATTTCATTGTCTTGGACAAGGAATATACAAGAACTTTTGTAGGTTGAAGTTAATGGCATGTATATATATATACTTATGTATGGATGTTATGAATTATGGTTTTGTATTATGGCATGTATATGGACATTGAAACTTAGTGGATGTTGTGAGACTGTATATGTGGGATGGATTTGTGATGAAATAGTTTGTATAATTGCTACACCCATGTGGGGCTGTGGATTGCTGAATTGCAGGTTGGGTAGGTTAAGGTTACAGCCGATATACTGCCGAAATTTTTACCAAATGAATAGTAAATTGGACAGTTATAGGTCATCGGCCATATGGTTATATAGTTATAACGTGAATAAGATTATTTGATATGAAGAAAATTAAGTTGAGTAATTAGATGATAAAAGTAAAAATTTACTTGTGGTTACAAGTATAATTTAAGCTGGTAATTAAATAATTTCGTGGTTGCCTAGCAATTATCACAATAAGTTAAACGTACGTTAAAATGGTAGTATTTAAGGGTGTTACAATCTAAGCATGGATTAAATAGTTAGTTTTTGTTATTCTGACTTTTAGTATTGGTATGCTTTGGTGACACCCTTTACAAGATCTCTTTGTATGTTAGTTTTTCTCCGCCAAATAGTAAGGGGTGTTATAATATGAATACTACAAGGTGATAATTAATGGTTTTAGTTTAAGATTTTTAATTACTTCAATGTATGTTTAATTTGAAGTATATTTTGTAATGTATGTTTTGGATAAGTAAAATTGGTAGTCACCACTAAGCATAAAGCTTAGCGCATGGTTTACCCTCGCGTAGGTCAAAAGATAGAAATCAAGCGATAAACATGAGTGCTCCAAAAGATTAATGTTAGATAGAAGTCATGTCAAGAAGATAATAAAGATGAAATTTTTGGGAATGGATAACTTGAATTCCATTTCTTGATGGCATGTACACTACATAGATAGTTAGAATACTATTGTAATGAAGAGTTTGTGTCAGACAACTATTTTAAAATTGATAGTTTCTGATGTGTTAATATTATTTCTTTATATTTTGTATTTTTGAAATAAGTATCGAGAGTTGATGATATATGTAAATTATGTTACATGATGTGTGTGGTTGGATCTAAATTGAAGGACGGGAAAACTTGTGTAGAAGTTTGAATTGGAGTATGGTGAATGAATGTATGATTTTTTTTAAAAGTGTAAAGAACTTTTGTTTACAGGGAGATAGGCAATATTATAGAGGAAACTCTGTCGAAATCTTGGTAGAATTAAATGGCACATTTGGAGTAACTTATGATTTTAAGAATATGTGAGATTATGGAGATATTGATTATATTATATATTACATGGACTGTTGTGCCCATGATGAGCTGTGGTTTGTTTGATTTGCAAGAGAGTAGGTTTAGTATGCAGCAGTTATGCTGCCGAATTTTTGACCAAATGAATAATAAATTAAGATAGTTATAAGTCAACTGGCAACGAAATGTAAAGGATTATTAGGTAATTGAAGTTAGTTAATTAGTAAAGCAATATGAGTTAGAACTAAGAAAGTATGTTAAGAAGCAAGTAAGAAAAGATTTTGAAATTTCCCGTTTTGGCAATAAGCTAATATTAGATATACTTCGAATAATCACGGAAATCACTTAACCAAGCTAGACCAACCATTGTACGTACAGTATGGTGATATAAGGGTGTCACAAGCTCTTTCCATTGAGCTAGTGTATCTTCTTCTTCTTCTGAAAGGTACAATGGGTTGTCGTTCTTATTGATGAACTGACCCCATGAAGTTCAAAATCTAAACTCTTTGCTGCTCTCTATAATGAAGAAATGGTTTTTCTAGTTCTTCAAGGACTCCGGATTCCCTAAAAAAACTCCATAACCAGATCGGGTTTGGACGTAGTTATGGTCCTCAAAAATGATTCGGAGTCTTACCACATGAGTAGCGTAGAAGATCCAGATGGTTAGGTTGATGTCATGTTCGGTTGCCCATATCTGTAACGCCGACATTATTTGCCATGTGTTGGGATGGACTTGCCCAATAGTAAAACCATAGTGATTTAAAAACTCAAGTTCGAATCTAGTCAGTTGAAGGCTTGATCCGACCTTAAAATATGCTTCATAGACCACTATAGTCTTCTTACCAGCGAATTTAGCATTAGCTCGGATGTTGGCTCCCAGGGCACGAATCTTATAATTGTGAAATATGCCTAAACGATTGTGTAGTTCGACCATTTCGCCACTCCTTATTACTGAGCTAATACTCCCTACTCTGGAAGTTCTCCTTGGTTCTTTTTCTCTCCTTTGATCTGGCTGACTAGTACTCGGAGACTCTGGGGGACTATCGTTAAGAAACCCTTCCTCTGTCCTCACTCTCTTACTGGAGCTTTCAGAGGCACTCATTGTAAGAAAAAGCAGAAAAAAAGATGGTACAAACCTAAAATTTCAAATAAGATCTCAAGGAAGAGTTTGGAATCGCATAATTGACAAATGCCTAAGGATGAAAACTTCAGAGCAAACATAAATAAAGAATCTGAAAATAGATGAGGAACTGATGATTCAAAAGATGGTGAAGATTGGAAACTTGAAGCCAAGAGACCTGGAATCAATGGAAACAGAGGCGAGAGAAGAGAGAAAGAAATGGAAAGAAATTAGGAGGAGAATAAAAGAAAAGAAGATAACTGTGGTAACAAGAGTGAAAAATGGAAAAAGAAACAAGCCACCAGAAAGCGAACACGTGACTGTGTCAGTCATCATAACTCCTAGCGCGGAAGCTAAAGCACGTTATGCCAGCAATTATGACATTCAACATAGAATTCGAGGTGTCATACTCCATTTATAACTGCTCCAGCCGCTGAAACGCAACAAGTGAGGCGCTATCTTGTCCTACCATCATGACCTCTTTAATGTGCCATGCTACTGACAGTTACTTTTTTGAATTTGAATTGCCGCCCAAATATCTGACTTAAATGCCATACACTGGGGAGGACTTATGATAACCGGATACTCCGCTCATGAGTTCGGTTAGCCGAGCTCATCTGAATATTCTCTTCACTAACAACTCGATCTATCCTAACAGCTCAGAATCAACATGATATTTGGGAAGTTTTGCCTCTTTGCGGAGATTTCCAAAATCCTAAGAAGATTCTAATTCCATTATAATGGAAATTATCTAGGATTTATCTTATCTGATCCTATAAATTATGAATTAATCACAAATCAGGAACCCATGAGAGTCCTATCCTATTTAGGACTTGCATCCTATTTAGCATTTGATTCTTATTCTAGCACTAATTTCGAACTCTATAAAATGAGGAATCCATATATGTTTTCTCTTTCTTGTTCTTTTACCCAATTTTACGACACTTTTCCCATTCTCGTCAATTCTTGACTTGACTTTCGGAGTCTCTTTTATCAAAAACCCGATGGAGTTCTTTGTTTTCAAATGAACAGTTCAAGACAATAGCTCGGAACTTTCAAACTATCATCAATTTGGGTACATAATTGACAGCTAAACTTTTTTAGTTCGGATTAATTATAATCATCCTAGAGTGTATTTGTAAGCAATAATGAGTGTATCATATTACCAAAAAGTCCAAAGGGGGTTTATTTTTTCTAATGTTAGGGGTGAAGAATATGGTTCGGTTCTTCTAAATTGATATTAGCAATTTATTGAATTGTGGAAGTGGTGAAATAATATAAATCAATGCATGTTTTCTTAATAAGTAGCTCATTGCAAAACACTATATATGGTTTGTTTCTTCTCATTCTATTTAGTTTGTTGCTCGTTTGATGGATAGTTTGATGTTTTTCATTATAATTCATGGATAGTAATAATGATGCTTAAGAGAACTATCATGAAAGGCTAAATTTGTTGGCCTTTGATCTCAATCCTTAATTATTCAATTTTAACACTCTTATTCATTGAATAAATAAGAAATGAGATCATTTACCACCATCATTGAAGGAATAAATTTATTGGATTTTATGTCAACCCGTAATGGGTAGGAAAAATTCATTATCGAATCTCTGAACTTATATGGTTTTTTGATATTGAGTCCTTAAACTTTATTTGGTAACATTGGATCCTTATTTTTTCTTTTCATCGACATTAAATCCAAAGTTATCAAATTTGGATAAAATAATACTACAATATACATTGAGCCATTGAAATTGAAATTATGATTTTATTAAATTAAAATAGAACTCGTATTTAGACCAATGTGTATTAAATATAGGAAAGAATCAGTTAACCTGCTCTATATACTAAGAGATTAAGCTAAGTTGATATTGAAGGAAGAATATCTAATTTGATTTGGTTTGTCATCCATTAGCCCAGGAGCTGAGCCTTTTATGAGGAGTTGGGACCCAATTGGACACCGTTTGGATATCTTCTTCAAGAAGATTATTATTCTAAGTAGTATATTTGAAGCTTACTATTTATATTCCTTGTGGAAGTAGCGTAATGAATCCCTTTTCGTTAATAAGATTCTACCTTTGAATGTCAAAGTGGAGAACACCAAAGTTGTTAGTGCTTATGAAGCTGTCTTTGATTCTATTGTGGCTGCTAGTGTTCTCATTCCCTTTTGCAAATTTTAGTTGGCCGGTGTACCTTGGTGTATGGAAAGGTTATTCTTAATAGAGATGGGGTCTTCAAAGTGGGAGCTAATGTTGCTTCTTGTGGTGGTCTGTTTGGTGATTGTAATGGTAATTGGTTCGGGGTCTTTTCAGCTAGGGTTCAAGGGTGCAATGCTTTGAGAAAATTACATCAATTGCCACTTTTTCTAATTTTTTTTTTTCAAGAATACTCAACCATATTTAAATACTTTCATTTTTACATTTTTATATTTCAAAAATACACCATTTCAATTTTTTTTAACTACATTTATTTCAAAAATGCTCATTTATCTTTTTATTTTTATTTTTGCCTTATTTCCTTTGTCGGGCTTCACTCTGTCTTCAATCAAAATTCTAGAACTGTCATTTATCCTTCTTTGCCTTATTCCCTTTGTTATGTTTCACACGCCCCTCTCCTTTTAGTCGAGTGGCTACACTCCTCTCTTTGTCTTCTCTCCTTTCATTCGAGTTGCTATGCTCCTTTCTGTCTTCTCTCCTTCAAGTTAGTGGCGTAGCCACCTAATTTACGGGTCAATTTCACTCATGGTCACTCAACTTATCACTTATCGCGCAAAA
Organism: Excoecaria cochinchinensis; assembly: GCA_947683425.1. Classification (NCBI taxonomy): domain Eukaryota; kingdom Viridiplantae; phylum Streptophyta; class Magnoliopsida; order Malpighiales; family Euphorbiaceae; genus Excoecaria; species Excoecaria cochinchinensis. The sequence goes on from CANTUQ010000115.1 coordinate 1,899,600, forward strand.
GTAACCGATTTTTTTTTCTTACTTAAATGTCACTGAACTTTTAACATTATTGCACAAAAGTCATGTTGACCGGAATCCGGTGATGACCCTTGCCGGATTGATGATTTTTTTGCAAAAATGTTAAAAGTTCAGTAACATTTAAGTTGAAAAAAAAAAAAAGTTAATTACTTTTGCGAGATAAATGATAAGTCTAGTGACCGTAAGTGAAATTAATTTAAATGTAACATTTGTTGAACTTATCAATCCGGCAAGAGTCATCGTCGGATTCCGGTTAACATGACTTTTGTGCAATAATGTTAAAAGTTCAGTGACATTTAACTAAGAAAAAAAAATCGGTTATTTTTGCGCGATAAGTGATAAGTTGAGTGACCATGGGTGAAATCAACCCCCTAATTGACCCCATTCAATTATAAAAAATTTGAAAATTATCCTTGTAATTTCAATTTTTTTTAAAAAAAAAAATGATTCACTTAATCATAAAAAATTAAAAATCACTTTATAAGTTTAACTTTTTTTTAAATTGACCCTATTTTAGTGATAAAGTCTAATTTTATTTTTAAATTATTAAAAATAGAACATATTTGCCTCTAACATATTTAAATGGGTTTTTTATTTTTTAGTGATAAAATCTAAATTTGCCTTTAAATTATTAAAAATAGTATATATTTATCTCTAAAATTTATTTCTTTATTTTTTAAAAAAGCTCCTGAAAATATTAAAATGGTAAAAATTTGCTCTTATTCAATACTTTAATTGACAAATATGGAGCATTTCAATAATTTGAAATAAATACGAAACATATTTTCATATATATTAGCCATTAATAAAAACGTTCATATTTGCCTTCGTAAAAGTGTATATGTATAATTTTCAATACTTTAACACATTTAAAAAAAATAAATAACAAAAAAATTTTGCATTTATTCATATTTTTATGCAAATGAATTTCTTATAAGTTACTGTAATTTTTGATCTCACTCGACTGAATTTCTGGCTACACCTCTACTTTCAGTCGAGTTAGGAGTGTGCATCACCCCTATCCAAACCGACCCTAAGTTATAGTCGGGCTCGAACCGACGAACCTAAAGTTTTAGGGCCTCGACCCGAAAAACGCAAACCACCCTAAATTGTAATGAAACGACATGAAAGTAGCCAAAAAACAATATGAAAATAGCCATTTCCTAAAGCCAGGAAACGACATGAAAATAGCTGAGAAATTAGCAAATCAAGAAAACATAGCGCTCTTCAACACCATTATCAAATGCAACATCATCGTACGAAAAAATACAAACAAACAAAAACCAGATTGTAGGCAAGCAAAGACAAGAAAAAACAGATCGTAGGCAAGCAAAGATAAGAAAAACTGATCGATCTCCGATCTTGATGATTCGCCAATAACTCCTCCACGATCCTTATACAAGATTCCTTTCTTCCCAACTTCAAAAATCCCACTGCTGGCTCCCACAGCACCTCAAAGAAAAGGAAAAGATCAAAATAAACCCTAGATCGAAACAAGATACTAGGGCTTTTGGTGGTGATAAGGCAAAAATCGGCGGTTACTATTGGTGGCGACAAGGTGGAAATCGGCAGCTACTGTACGAGATCGATTTTGGGTGGTAAAAGTTTTATGGATTTGATCAAATATAAAGTGTGAGAAAGAAATATAGAGAGTGAGAAATAGGTAAAAACTGAAAAAGATGATTTTATACTTAGGGTTGTTCGGTCGAGTCTAGTTTATAGGGATTTTAACCCAATCTGACAATTTTTAAGATTTTTCCAACCTGAACAACCCTAATAATCCTATCCGAATATCAATTTTGGGTCAGATTGTTCAGGTTTTTCGAGTCAGGTTAAGTTTTGCACACCCTTAAGTCGAGTGGCTATGCTCCTTTCTTTTTCTTTAATCAAACTTCTAAGGTTGTAATTTTACACGTACGTTCTCGCTTCCATTTTTTTCTTTTTGCTCTTTGTTTTTCTTTTTCCTTATTGTTGTCATGTTTTGTGATTTTCGGCCTTTTTTTTTTGTTAAGCTCTCATTTTTGCTTCTTTGAATACTTTAATTTTCGTTTTATATTAAGTTTCTTTTTCTGTTTGGTTAAATATAGGTTTGCATCAATGTTTTCTTTCCTTTCTTTTTTTCCTTTGTAATTATGACGGCTTCACCAAAAAAAAAAATTGATAATTGAGAAAGTGATGAACGCATATAGTGTCATAATTCCTTTTTTTTAACCCTTATTGAATTTTACAAAGGAAGAAATGATAAGCAAGCCTTTCAAAATAAAGGAGAGAACGTTTCGCTTGACATCGAGTATGTTCAGAATCTGCCTACACAAGAAATCAGGTACTGTGATATAAATATCTTGAGTTCATATGTTGTATTGCTATTTATTAAAATAGAATTGATTGTGATGTTGATTTCCTTATATTTTTTTGTCATTGATTACCAGGATTTTGCAACTGCCTTCATATTTTACTGAAGAAAAGTCAATTCCAATAAAATTTAATGCAGAGAATCATAGAAGTAGATTAGATCAATTGCTATATTTGTATGGATTGGATAAGAAAAATGGAAATATTGAAAGCGATACTAAGAAAGGTAATGGAAGAAAAAGAAAGAAATAAGAGAAAAAGGCAATTGAATACGAGGAAGGCTCGGGAAAAAATAGAAGTAGGTTAGTTTTGACAATTTTAAATATGTACAATGATTGTGTAATCTTTTCTTTTTATATAATACTGAATAATATTTCTATTGGATGTACATATTTTTGAACATTTTTTTTTACTATTGATGTTTTTCTTATATAATCACAATCACTTCATGTTCGATTCATAATAACTGTATATCCTTTATATATATATATAAAAAAAAAAAAAACTGTATACCCTTTTGTGCATCCACTATATAAACTTTACGCAAAGTGTAAACAGTGTATATAATGTATACAAAGTGTATATGGTGTATACACAAAAGGGTAAACGGTGTATACACTTTGTGTATACAATATATACACTTTACACAAAATATATATACAAAAGGGTATACAATGTATACACTGTGTATAAAATGTATACACTTTACCAAAGTGTATATAGTGTATACATAAAAGGGTATACAGTTTATACACACACTTTGTGCATACACTGTATACCTTTTTGTGTGCAAAGTGTATAAATTGTATATTGTTTGTATATACAGTGTATTCACTTTATGTACACAGTGTATAACCATATAAATAACCTAGAAAAATATTTTTAAGTGAAATTTATAAGACATACATTCACAATAATGAACAATTGAAATTTTGACAATTTCGAAAAATGAATTTGTATTTTTTTTTAATGATTGTAAATTTACATATAGAATTAAAATGAAGAATGAAATATATGTATAGCTTATTTTTGGAATATCTCTACATGTTTTTTAATTGTGGCCATATTTCTCACACTTTATGTTATTTTTATTTTCCCATGTTGCTTTGATTCCCTTATTGTTTGGCCTTTTAGTCTTTATTCTTCTATTTGGTGGTAGGACAACTTCATCTTGAACATTTATAAATATGTTCCATGTATTTTGATTAGGAATTGGATTAACAATTTCTTCATACGTTGCTAGCATTATAACTTTTGTATAGTATGACGAGCAATATGCATAAAGATTCAAGTTTCTATCTCTTATTACTGCTAACGCATGTGAATATGGCATTTCATCCATTTGAAACCTGTTGCATGTACATGTTCTTTTTTCAATATTCACCATATATGTTTTTTGAATTTGATAGGCAATAAATTGAACACTTCTGGATGGTACACACAAAAAAGTATAAGTTGTATACACTTTGTAAAGTGTATACACTGTATAACATACCTTTTGTGTCTACACTGTACACACAAAAAGGATAAACACTGTATATACTTTGTGTATGCAAGGTAGACTTTACCCTGTGTACACTCTATACCCTTCGTGTATACACTATGTACACTTTGTACACCTTATGTACACACTATATCAAAATCGTACGTATTTAATTTGACGAACATTCCTTGTTTTGCACAATAAGTTTTAAATGAAAATTTAAAATTTAAAAAGCCCTTATAGAATATAATTATAGTAATAATAATTATTAAAACATCAAATATCAATTAGAAATTAATTATAAGAATTTTGGCATGTTTATAATTGTTAGATATCAATGATGAAAAATGGATTGGGGAAGAAAAAAAACAATAACCGATAAGAAATTAAAATTTGGAACTGATATAAAATTACAGACGGACTGAGATTTTGAACTTACAATTTGCATGATTTTAAGAAACGAATGAGAATAATAACATTATATGATTGCAAAAATAGATCTGAAGAGAAATTAAATAATTGAAAAAATTTGAGAAAATCAAATATATTTGAGAGCATTTGAACTTTTAAATGGGAATGTGGGGTATTTTTTAAAGAAAAAATTCAAGAAATGACAATTATGAAAGAAAAATTTAAAAATGGCATTTAAAAAAATTGGTAAACGCAGAAATGCAAACATTAAATGTTTTTTTTTTTTTTCCTATAAATCACCAACGCTTTTCATAGAGAGCTGCGGGGTGTTTTCTTCGGACTCAAGAAGCTTGGGAGAGGCAATGGCGGCAAATAATTCTGCAAGATGACAACCACAGTGTGGCTAAGCTCTTGCTTGGCTCTTGTCACCTATCGCCTATTTATATAGCCTTGGTAAGTCATATTAGCGAGTTCCTCAGTAGGGACTGGTTAGTTCAAGAGGTTCACGTATATCGCAATCTGCAGTTTTTCTGGCACATTTATACTCCTCTTGATATGGAGCTTATTCTTCTTGGGGCTTCCTTTTCTACAGTTGTTTCTCGTTAGCTTTTGCTAGTTGTTTCCTTTCCCTGTTATGGAAAAAAAGAACATATAGGTCCACTTTTGTGTTTTCAGGTCACTTCGGGTAGAATGGAGTCCAAATTGCATCCTACCTAACTAAAAATGACGGCCATCCTAGCCAACCCCTCCTAATGTTCAATTAGAAGAAAGACACTTTGCTCAAACTAAATGTGTAAAATGGAACATTTATCATCAATCTGAATGTAAAATTTTAAATATATCGCACAGCTACCTATAGACCCAAGTGCAAAAGAAAGAACGATGAAATAAAATATGATCCCGCTTCAAAGTCTCCAAGAAATCTTAACAGTTGTAATCATGCCACTAATTTAAAATGTCATTTTCTTACGAGTACTATAGATACTCTTGTTCGACTTGTTTTGAAAAGATTTCTTTTAGTGCCTACAAAAAGGATCTGCTTACTCAAAAACCGGACTTTGGGAATTAAAGATACAAATAAGGCTAGTTTTAAAAGAATAAAGCCTTTGACATTCAAGGTCAGAATTCACTATTCTGAAGATGCCAAGATGCAAACTTTGTAACTAATTCACTAGCTTCCAATTCTATACAGTGGATACAAAAATTGCAGACAGTACTTTGTCATGATACAAGAACATTTGATAGGAACTCGATGTATTATTATCACCGAAAATAAAGAAAGCCTTTGGTCCCCCAATAAACAGTACTTGCTACTTTTTAACCTTTAAATGAGCTAATAGTACCATTTAAAACACAATTTGATTGTCAAAGAGTGGGAAGCACGGTACACTAGGGAGAACGCTAACCAAGGCCCGAAAATCAGTCTAAAGGATTCATCATACCTTCAAGTACTAAGCTAACCATGTAAGTGACTAGTCTCCAGAATGTAGCATTCAAAGGCATCCATATGTGCCTACATGATTGCATAATTAGAGATTGTAGCTGTAAAGAATAAAAAAGAGCATAACAAAAATTTATTTAAAGGCAAAAGACACTTACAAACCTCTAATTTATTTGAATTTTTTGCTATTAAACTCCTGAACATTTATTTTGCAACATTAAGCTGTCAAATTTTTCTATTTTTACATATTAAGTGCTCAATGGAGAAAAAAATAAAATAAAATTATAACTCCCATTTGCTATGCCTTTAATACCTACATCTATATCTCAATTTAAAATGTCTTGTATATTTTTTATCAATTTTAAATTAATGGTCATTCTCTATTAGTACTTTATTTTTAAATTGATAGCAGTATTAATGACAGCACAACAAATTGAGATTAAAGTGCATATATCAAATGTGCGTGAAATGAGACATACTGTTTAATTTCACATTTTCCGTCCACTTAGGGCTTAATATTTAAAAAAATATATATAAAAATAAAAGTTCAAAGACTCGATGTTGTGAAATAAATATTTAGAGGATTAATAGTAAAATCTCAAAAAGATCAAAGACTTGTAAGCACTTTTTGCCTTATTTAAAATAAAAGACTTAAAAGTAGCAGCAAAGCTGACAAGCTTGTACCCATATTTCTCAATCACTTCATTAGTTCTTTTTCTAAAGTAGAGACAGAAGCCAAATCTTCTACTGTTACTGGCTTGTGCAACTGCAGTCATAATTCACACTGAATTTCAACAACACAAGAATTTGAAAATAAATGTAGACCGCACATGTTTATTCCAAAACAAAATCAAAAGAGCCAAAAATATACATAATATCATAGGTCAATAGCTTAAGGCACATATTTAATTCAAATCAAGTAATAGAAAACCTTTTAGTGTTTAGCTTGATTGCTGTGAACTAAACAGTTAATAGTTCCTATGAGTGACAGAACCAAAGAATTTTCCACCTAATGAGCTAACTGGAAGCTTTGTTGCGATCCCACATCGGCTAACTATATGGGTAGTTAGTGGCTTATAAGTGTGATGGGCACCCACCACTACTAGGAATTCCTTTTGGTGGAACAAGCAGTCTTTCCACTTATGGACCTGATGTAACCCTTGGCCTTGTGTGGACAAGTCTGCCAAGTGTGTGGGTATGACTTGGGCTTATGGAAGCCCGGATCATAATAATTGGTATCAGAGCCAGACCGACTCTGCGGTAGGCGGCCCAGGAGAGGAACCCAAGGAAATGGAGAAGCCGCCATTGGGAGAAGCCGCCAGTGGGTGACAAGGCCGCCGTGGACGTCGGCTGTTGATGGGAGGGGTAATGTTACGATCCCACATCGGCTAATTATATGGGTAGTTAGTGGCTTATAAGTATGATGAGCACCCACTACTACTAGAAATTCCTTTTAGTGGAATAAGGAACCTTCCCACTTATGGGTCTGATGTAACTCTTGGTCTTGTGTGGGCAAGTCCGCCAAATGTGTGGGTATGACTTGGGCTTATGGGAGCCTGGGCCATAACAAGCTTCTGAACTCAGTTTACTTTGGCAAATTCTGACTACAGATTAAAGTGGCCTTCATTTAGGGCATGTTAGTCACTTCACATTGTGAAGTTACTCTGTTCAGTTAACCCTTTGAATCTTGCAGTTATGCAAACAAATCTATCTTTTTCATGTTAGATCAGGCATAAATAAGGATTAGTTTATATTATCATTATATAATAAATATAACTTACAAATAGCACCAACAGAACATAATCGTCAAAAACAGACATACAATCTGCTCGGAAAATAATACCAACCAAATTAGACCCACCATACAGATTATCTTCCTCCACTTCAGTCAACTTAAAGCTACAACAACAGAACATCTAGAACTTGTACATCCATGCTTAGCTCCTTTTTCTTTGCTTTTATTATTATTTTTTTATGTTACTAAGAAATCATTAACCAAGAGATTACACGTTAAGCTAGGGTTTGATGAGGATTTGTTTATGGGGGAAGAAATTAATAAAGAATGGAGATATGCGGTGTAAGCATTGTATCCCAAGGCGGTCCAGATCAGAGATTACCCGATGAAAAAACCAATGCCTAGTTCCGAATAGCTGAATGGAATTCGGAGATGTCGGTCCTTTGAGTTCACGAGAATTAAAGGTTTTTATTTGCGCTAGAAAGAAGCGGGAAATCGGGAGGTTTTTGACTTAAATTTTGAGTTTTCTTCCACAGACGGTCAGACCGTCGGTCGCGGGCCATCCGTCGGTCATAGCGGCAGCCCGTCTCACTCGCCACGAGGGACAGGCCGTCTGTGAGTTTACCGACGGACACGTGTCCGAACTAGCGAACACGTGTCCGTTGGCATGTGCCCGTCGGTAGGTCAGGCGCTCGTCGGTTAAATCCTGTTTCCTGGTGGAAATAGGATTTAACCGACGCCCGTTGGTTAGCCTCCGACGCCCGTCGGTCATGTTTTCCTATAAAAAGAAAAATCTCCCATTGTTTTGGGGTTTTTTTTTTAGTTTTTGGTTGGAAAAATTCTCATTTACTCATATATAGAAAAATCCGATTTTCACTCCAAAAGGGTTCAATAAATCTCTTTCTTTGGTTCTGTTTTCTTCTCGTAAAACGCGTGGGACCAAATCCAACCGAACTTTCATCCAAAAAGGTAAAATCTGAGGGTAAATATCCTAGACACGCATTTTGTTTAATTTATTTAGTTATTTTTAATTTTTTTGAATCTCACTTGATTTTATTATTTATTATTTTATAACTTTATCTTGATTTTTGGTTAATTTTGGATTTCTTTTGATGCTAACGTAGTCTATTGTTTTGTGAAATGCTATTTTCTTGTTTTTTGGCGAGTTGAACTTGAGACAACGGTCGCCGTTCGCACCCCGGGAGAACCCCTTTTGGTTTAATTCTGTAACTTCATTCTTTAGTTTATTTATTTATTTATTTGTTTATTCTTAGTTTTCATCACGTATAGATTATTTTATCTCGCGCGAATAAAAATAAACAAATGTTTTATAGTAATTAATTTGGATTTTTTTAACAAAACCAAGGACTAATGTCCTATTTTTCTTATCCAATGAATTCATCACCGAAAAATGTTTTCATAATAATGTCTTCATAATTAATTCCCGGTTTTATGTATGGTTTGCACTTCTAAAATGGGAGTTGTATTCCGCTCCTAGTGTTATTGTATTTTATTTTATTTTAAATGTCTTTCTTTATTTTATTTATTTATCTCTTTCACCATGAATGATTGCGCCTTTTAATTAAATTGCGCTGTGTGGAGAGAAAGCGAATTAATAAATTCAAAATTTAATTGTAAAATTAATCAAGGTAGAAATAGATGAGAAGTCCCGAACCCATCTCTGGTCTTTTGGCTCAATGAGGCGAGAAATCCATTTCAATGGGATCTCCAAGACATCTCTTGTGTCTCGCCAAAATACCTAACTAAAAATCCTAGGCTCCAAGGGAGAAAGGTTCATTCTCCAAGACCCCTTTTGGTTTGCCCAAAATGGATACATGCGTTGTCTTAAGCTCTCCGAGGCGAGAGGAACTTTCCCAATGTTTTATTGGGTGGCGACTCCATGAAACCTCTTTGTTGCCCAAAATAGGCGCACTTGCAATTCGTCACAAGTTGTAAACGAACCTCACTTGCCCGATCGCCCTCAAGCGGGCGGTCAAGGGGCGCCCTCAGGGTTCGGCGCGCGTCACATGCGGGTTATCAGCAATTTTTGTCTGTAGTAAAGCTTTTTTGGATTATTATCAGACATAAACACCCATTCTCTTCCAAACAAAAATATCTAAAATAATTTACAGTTGAGAATAGTAGATTTTCCTCCTCCAGGAGAAATTCACCTATCCCTTTAAATGGGAGGATGTTGGATAGCAACAAGAATTTGAGCTTCAGATGAACCAAACAAATAAGTCCCATTCCACAAGCCAAATGCAATATATGTGCAGTTTACTATGATTCAAATACCTTAAATCATCACTAGAGAAAGGATAAGAAAAAAAAAAAAAAAAAAACTTACTGATTCTGCAACAGAAAACCAATGAAATGAACGGAAAAAGACATCATCTTGGGAAGGTAGATTTTCATGATTCCAATATGCTATATTTTCAAATTTGGCATTCATCTCCCAACAGTTAGAAGAATCCTTTTCAGACAATTCAACAGCTTTTCGCTTTTGTACACTCTTTTTCCCAAGGATAAAGCCTGAAAAATAACAAGAAAATATGAACTACATTAACAGGATAAGGTAGCAGCAGATCATGATCACGCTGATCTTCTGTTTTTTGTTCTCATTCTGCAGAGACAAACACTATGCTTTCGGATTTGACCTCGTAATTATCTTATAAAAATAGTGAGAATCTGTAAGAGTTCAGTTGTTTTATCATGAGTATATTAGGGCACAATTTGTCTACTACTTTGAAATTGTATCCATTTTAGCTTAATTTATGATAAATTAACTCTTCACAATTCCATAAATCTAAAACCAATGCCGAATGCATGAACTACTTTGAATTCTATGATCCAATAAATTAACTCATCAAAATTTTGTAAATCTAAAACCAATGCTAAATTTTAGTAGGCCAATTTAGCAAATCTTCAGAGAAACTAGCATTTGACAATCTACAAAACTACTTTAGTTTCTGACCAGTTTAGCCGAAGATTTGAGAAATTACCCAAGTCCAAACCTCTAAAACCAACATCAAAGTTGCCTACTAACAATTGAAATTGAGCCAATTTCTGAAAAATTAAATTAAATCTTACTACTACTACTAATTACAAGAAAGAGAAGCTGCAGATACCGGAATATGAAGGTGGAAGAGGAAGAGTAACACCCAGTAATTTCCTGCCTCTGAAATAAGATTCCTCCACTGTCAATCCATCGGCCTGTGTTCCTGCATCATCATCATCACCATAATAATAATAATAATAATAATAATAACAACACAAAAGATCAAAATGTATAAGATCAGAGCAGTGAGATTAGATTACCAGTAGGGTTGGGTTTGAAATAGTGGGAAATGACACAAGGGCCGTCATATTTGATACAGCAAGGAAGCCGATGTATGTGACCACTTAGATCTGGTACTTGCTTCCCATTTTTTCTTAATTTTATCATCCCAACTGTCCCTGACTTCAAATTTCCCTCTCCATCCATTTCCATTGTTTTCTTTCACTTTTCGAAAATCAAATGTGTGCAGTGTACTACTAATAACCCTAACCTCACTCGGGGGTGTTAGTTTGAAATTCAGTAAGTTACATTAAAAATTATAATAACTTATTAAAAATTTATTTACATAATCAATAACCCAAATTTTTTTTTTCAAAACATTAAGATCAATGAACGTCATCATAAACTGCTTAATCGGTTTATGAGTAAAAAAAATTAGTTTATTAATATCAATTTTTTAAAATTTCAGTACATTAATCAGTTCATTACTATCGGTTAATCAGCCTATCAGTTTCGGATTTTCGAACCGATTAACCAATATTTTTCGGTTAACCACTATAATTATAAAATATATTGATAAAAAAAATTAAAATGTTAAAGATATTTAAAATTTAAAATTAAAAAACAAACATAATTCAATATAATAATTAAATATGATGTTCAAATAACAAATATAAACTAAAAATATTCAAAAATATTATTTTCACATATATTAAAAATTTTATTTTTTTGAAAATTTTAGTTAATATATTAATTTTATATAATTTTTCGAATATATTTTAATTTTAATTAATGAAAAATTGATATATTAGGAAATAATAAGAAATACTAAATATATAAATATTAAACAATTAATAAATTAACTAAAATGACTTTAAAAAACTTAAAATGAAATTAAAATATTTTAAAGTAAATGAAAATTAAAAGTATATAAATAATTAAATATGAAAATAATGAAATAAAAAATTATAATAAAAATAAAAAAAGTGAAATAAAATTAATAAAATATAGGAGTGTTCATGTATCAATTTCGGTTCGGTTAACCGATTCATAAGTTAAAAAATAAAAATCAGTTCATTAATATCGGTTTTTGTAAAATACTAACCGTTAACCATAATAATCGATTCGGCTAACCTATTTTTCGGATCAATTTCGGTTTGCTTTTTCGGTTAACCAAGTCCAACGGTTTTTTTGCTCACTCCTAAAAATCAGTACAAATTTATTATTTAATTTTTTTAAAATATATTAAAATATTAAAAATTAAACATATTAACTTTACGAAGGCAAATATGAATATTTTTATTAATGACTAATATAAAAATATGATTCGTATTTATTTCAAATTATTGAAATACTCTATATTTGCCCATCGGATCGAGACAGCTCGAATGGGACCTCAAAGGCAACTCCATGCCCGATCGGACCTGTTGAGGGGAGACAAGTGATAACACCGCAAATATCTTCCGCTTTCAGGCCCACGAAGTCGGCCCAAACACTAGCAAGACTCAAGGCCCACAAGGCGAAGCAAACAGGCACGAGCCCCAAGGAGGACCGATCGGACGACGTGACATTCCGTCCCATCAGCCGCCTGACACAAGTCAGTGATCACCTCAACCTCCTGCTCGCTGTCGCTTCGGCGGATACCTACTCTGACAGCCAGAGATCACTCCCCTAGGCACTCAAGTGCCCCTCAACATCTCTTATAAATAGCCCAGCCAACGATGGCCTCAGGTATTGAAACCCAAGCACTCTCTCTCTAAGCCTTCTCTCTCTAAAGTCACTGACTTAAGCTTCGGAGTGCTTACGCCCGGTCCGACCGGGCATCCTTCCTCGCAGGTCGCTCTCACCCGATCGGCTGTTCCCTCCCTCTCCAGATAAAGACAATTCGACTTTTATCATTTGGTGCTTTCGTTGAGAGGCATGGCGAACTCCAGATCGAACGAGAATACGACCCCTGCGAATTCCGATTACAACAACTATAGTCGCGGCAGGTCGGGTACCTCATGACCCGTCAGATCTCCTGTAGGAATCAATCTTCTCCCCGCCTTTGATGGCGCAGCGGCTGGACAGCCTGAGAATACCCCTGTCACCTTCAGGGATGTACGCACCATCCTCGCTGATTTCTCCAAAAATGTCGCTCAGGCTTTGAAGAAAGGTAAGATGCCGGAAACTTCTGAAAGAGTTCGTGGGGACTGCCCTACGGGCGAAGACTTCAGGAGAAGGACAACCCAAGGGATTGTCATCGGCGGGTCGAGAGCCCAAGAAAATAGCAAGGAGACCGTCAGGACCCCAGACAGGAATGATAAGAGCAGGCAGACGCTTCCCGCGTGCTTGAGTTCCCCTTTTCGCAGCAGGTCGGGCACCCAGACTGTGGCGGATGATGTGTCCTACATGTGCACCCCGAGTCGTAGCCGCTCAAGGAAGCACAAAAATGAGCCCTCTGCCACGACTCAGAGCAAAGGGGATCAGCTGCTCAAGCAAGGGTTCGAGCGGCTCGGTGTCCTCCTCCCCAGAAAAGGGAGCTTCGAGGGGAACACGTGCGGTAACACCGCGTCCCCGTTTTGCAGGGAAATCACGGACTCCGAACTGCCCCTGAGGTGGAGAGACATTGTCATGGACAGATACACAGTAAAAATGGATTCAGCCACTCACTTGGCAGAGTACTTGACCAAAGTGCAGGTCTACACCTATGACGAAGGGGTGGCTTGCAGAGTTTTTCCCACCACCCTCGGCGGAGATGCCCTGACATGGTTCCATGACCTTCCTGAAGGGTCAATTACCTCTTTTAGACAATTAAGGGAGCTGTTCATTACGAGGTTTGTCGTACAAAAGCGCGCTAAGGACAGTAAATGACCTCTGTAACTTGTATCAGAGACCCGACGAAAGTCTGCGAGACTACGTCGACAGGTTCCAATCCACCATGTCGGAGGTGAGGAACGTTAGCGTTGAGATAGCGACCACCGCCTTGGCTAGGGGCATTATCGACCGTCCTTTCTTCGAGTCCTTAACAACGAAACCCCCAACTAGCTTTACTGACCTCATGGAGAGAGCCCGGCAGTACATTCGGCTCGACGACGCCATCAGATCTAATAGGAGAAGGAAGACACGCAGTACAGAATGGTCGCAGCATTCAGGAGACCTCCCCTCCAACAGGGCCTCCAGGTTCGATCGGAGTGTGAGAAGTCCAGAACAAGGGTCCAAATCCCGGAGCTCGAGGAAGAGAAGGGGATCGGAGACAGAGCGGCACAAACGCTCGGAAGACCGGAGCGATAGGCCGTACACTCCCCTTAATGCCACCCCGTCTGCGGTATTGATGTGGATAAAAGAAAAGCAAGAACCAGTCAATTGGCCGAGGCAACTGTCCGAAAGCAGCCGGGCCAGGAGAGACCGTAGCAAATTCTGTGAGTTCCACAGAGACTTTGGCCATCTTACCGACGAATTCACTACCCTAAAAAAGAAAATCGAAAGGCTCATACGTTGAGGGTCCCTTAGAAAATTCGTGGGCACGGCCAGAGGGGATGACACCTGTAGATGGCCAAAGCCTCGAAGGGACGATTCCGACCCGGACGAAGGCGAGCAGGACCGGAGAGGCTCGGATCTAGGCAGACCCTATGCTGGAATCATCAATGTGATCACACAAGAGCCAACCTATCGAGTGGATCCCTCCGGTGGCCGGGAGAAGAGGGGAGATAGGCATTCCCGCCGTGCCGAGCGACCCACAAAAGTTAGTATATCTAGCACAGATGCGTGGAATGTCATGTTTCCCCATGAAGATGTGCTCGTCGTGAAGGCCAGAATCAATGACTTTGATGTCATAAGGGTTCTGGTAGATGACGGTAGCGCCGTAAGCATCCTCACTTTACAGGCTTACCGAGCGATGGGTCTGCCGATTGACAAGCTTAGGCCGACCGCCGCGCCAGTGGTCGGAATCGGCAATGGCAGAATCCCGGCGGTGGGTTCTGTAGAGCTCCCTGTAATGCTGGGCCAGGAGACGGTCGCGCACAGATGCGAGGTAACTTTTATAGTCGTTGACATAAATTTTGCTTATAACGCAATATTTGGTAGGCCCGTGCTCTCCCAAACCGGTGCTATCATCTGCGTCCGTTACTTAGTAATGAAGATCCCGACCCGGGAGGGCACCGCGATATTGAGGGGTAATCAGAGGGCGTCGCAAGAGGCGCATGTCAACACTATAAAGCTGCAGCAAGAGGCCGCAATAGTGGAACCCGGCTTGGAATGATCAGAGCAGGAAGAGAGTCCGAGGATGGACCCCGCTGAAGAAACAAAAATAAGGGCGTTGGCCCCAGGCAAAAATATCCAAGTTGGCACCAGCATGGACGAAAAAACAGAGGACGCCATAGTTCAAGTTCTAGCGGAGAACCAGGGGGCTTTCGCGTGGAGGCCGAAAGACATCTCGGGAATAGACCCCAATATCATAACGCATAAGTTGAATGTGGACCCGGATCACCCACCGGTCCGACAGAAGCTCAGAAGGCATGCCATCGATCGGAGAAAATTTATCTCCGAGGAGGTGGATAGGCTACTGAAGACCGAAACAATCCGAGAGGTAGACTATCCCGAATGGTTGGCCAATGTAGTCCTGGTCAAGAAGAAGTCGGGAAAGCTGCGGATGTGCGTGGACTTTACCGATCTCAATAAAGCATGCCCCAAAGACAGCTACCCCCTCCTGAACATAGACCAACTGGTAGACGCCACTGCATGTCACGCCATATACTCCCTTCTTGATGCTTATGCCGGCTACCATCATATCCTAATGTGGCCTGCCGATCAGGAGAAGACCAGCTTCATTACAGACGATGGGACATTCTGCTACAGGATGATACCGTTCAGCTTAAAAAATACTGGGGCCACGTACCAGCGCCTCATGAATAAAATTTTCAAGGATCAAATCGGACAGAACGTGGAGGTCTACGTCGATGACATGATTGTCAAAAGCCGCAGCCCCGAGGAGCACCCCGCCGACCTGGCAAGAGTCTTCTCCACCCTGAACAAGTTTCGGATGAAACTCAACCTTGAAAAGTGCGTCTTTGGAGTACCATCAGGCAAATTCCTAGGTTTCCTGGTTTCTCAAAGAGGGATAGAAGCAAACCCAGAAAAAATTAAAGCCATCTTGGCAATGCAACCCCCCAGAAGCGTGAAAGACATCCAGAAGCTGAATGGCAGAATCACTACCCTGGGAAGATTCATATCTTCATCGGCTAAACGGTGCACTCTGTTCTTTAAGAGGATGAGGAAGGGCGAGACTTTCAATTGGGGAGAAGACTACTAATAAGCCTTCGAAGGGCTAAAAGCGTTCCTTACCAACCCGCCCCTGCTTAGCCGTCCGTTGCCAGGTGAAAACCTATATCTTTATCTATCTACTTCTGGTGAAGCTGTTGCAGGAGCCCTGGTTCGGGAAGAAGGAACGCAACAGCTACCTGTCTACTACGTTAGCGAGGTGCTCAAGGGGGCAGATCTATGAAAAGGACCGATCGAGCAGTTGATCATCGCCCTTATGATGTGTGCAAGGAAGCTCAGACCGTACTTCGAGGCGCACACCATTGTTGTCCGATTGGGCCACCCGCTCAGAAAAATCCTACAAACCCCCGACCTGGAAGGAAAAATGGTAGGCTGGGCAATTAAGCTACAATCTTAGAACGTGAGGTATGAGCCCAGAAAGGCAATTAAAGCCCAAGCCTTGGCCGATTTCGTTGTCGAGTTCGCTGGCAAAGAACCGCAAAATCAACCCAGACGGTGACTCTGGGAAATGACGATAGACGGAGCCGCGAATGACACTCGAGGAGGAGTAGGCATAGTCATCAAAGGGCCCCTAGATATGATCATAAGGTATGCAATAAAGCTTGATTTCAAAGCTTTTAACAATGCTGCAGAGTATAAGGCACTCCTCCAAGGTTTGAGGCTGTTGCACGCTATCCGACCGAAATTTGTGGTCATCAAAAGCGATTCCCAGCTGGTCACCAGCCAAGTTCTGGGCACCTTTGGGACCAAGGAAGCCACGATGGTCCAATACCTAGCAAAGGTCAAGACCGCCCTCGGAGTGCTAGAGGAAGCAGGCTCCGAATGGGACCTTCAGAAGGTGCCACGCGATCAGACGTCAGAAGCCGATAGGATAGCGAAAGCCTCTGCTTCCGAGCAAACCACGGTTGAAGGAGACGTTGCCGTCTTGAGTTTAACCTCTCCCTCCTTGGATGAGCCAGAGGTGATGGAGATCGATCAGGCAGATGAAACTTGGATGAGCCCTATCAAGCAATACCTGCAAATGGGGCAGCTTCCGGAGGACAAGGATGAAGCCCGGAAGACATCGCGGAAATCCCTCAACTACTCCATCATCAATGGTGATTTGTACAAAAAGGCTTTCAGTTATCCCTGGCTTAGGTGCGTAACAGAGGAGGAGGGAGATTACATCCTCAGGGAAATCCATGAGGGCATTTGCGGTGCACACGAGGCAAGCAGAGCTATGGCCAGGAAAGCCCTTCAGACAGGGTATTACTGGCCCAGTTTGCTCAAAGACGCCCAGGAAAAAGTGCGAAGATGCCCGCAGTGCCAAGTGCATGTTTGAATCATCCGACAGAGCGCAGCGGATCAGCAGCCGATCGGAGTTGCCTGGCCGTTTGACCAGTGGGGCCTTGACATCCTGGGGCCTTTCCCCTTGGGAAAAAAGCAGATGAAGTTCCTTATAGTTGCGATCGACCATTTCTCCAAATGGATCGAAGCCGAGCCTGTGGCCACCATCACAGCCGAGAGGGTCAAAAGCTTTGCATGGAAGAACATCATCTGCAGGTATGGCTTGCCCAATGTTTTCATTGCGGACAATGGTAAACAGTTCGATAGCTCTACCTTCAGAGATTTCTGCCAAGGCCTGAGAATCAATTTGAGGTTTATGTCAGTGGCATATCCCCAAAGCAATGGAATGACCGAGGTCTCCAATTGGACCCTCGTCTAAGGGCTAAAAAAGCGACTGGGTGAGGCCAAAGGGAGCTGGACCGAAGAACTGCAAAGCGTCCTCCGGTCCTACAGAACTTCGCCGAGGGCAGGCACCCATCAGACTCCATTCTCTCTGGTCTATGGCACCGAGGCAATGATCCCGGTTGAGATTGGACTCCCATCTTACCGATCGACACTTTATACCGAGCAGGCCAATGCCCTGGAAAGATGCCAAGACCTGGACCTGGCAAAAGAAAGAAGAGAAAATGCCCACACTGAAATAGCTGCGTACAAGCAGAGGATAGCCAGATACCACAACGCCAGAGTAAGGTCAAGAACCTTGAACGTCGGCGACCTCGTGCTTAGAAAAGCAGAACTGGGTTCGGGGAACGCCGGGGTCGGCAAGCTTATGCCAAACTGGGAGGGACCCTATGAGGTTTCCAAGGTCTTAGGCTCGGGTACGTATAAACTTCGAACCGTTGAAGGGCGAGACATCCCAAGGAGCTGGAATGTGGACGTACTCAAAAAGTATCATTTGTAGTAACGTACCCGCATTCACCAGTTAGTAAAAGATTTTTTATTCTGTTTATTGCATGTATTTGACCCGCGTACTAGATTTGTTGTCTTGACCAGGTACGGAGAGCGGAAGGTACCTTACCCCCCCCCCTTAGAGGGCAATATTAATCCATTAGGACCGATGCCTTTCCCGGTCCAAAGATATGGAAGCAACCTCGCAAACGTCGCAGCACTAATATGCAAAAATAATGAGCTCATACGCCCGACGACCGATCCGATCTAAATTACGGAAATGGTCGATCGTAGGCGCTCGGACCGAAGAGGTTCCCGATCCAATGTCGCCAGAATTGGTCAATGGCAGACCACTTGCTCCCCGTTCGGATCTATCGACGGGTGCGGCAACACCCAACACTACGCAAGGCGGATACTCACGCAGAGACCCCAGGCCACCATGCAATTTTATGCAACGGCCACAGGTCAACATGCGATACACACGCAGCGGCCCCAGGCCAATATGCAATTTTATGCAACGGCCACGGACCAACATGCGAATGAAGACTACGGCATCGGACTTCGGGATCCCCGACTGTTCACCGATCGCCTAACTCCTTTCAATTCAGGAAGTATCTGCAAGCAAAACACATAGATTATTCTGCCACATAAATAATGAAAATTGCCAAGGCACAATACCTCACAAAAAAAAAAATCAATCAGTCAATTTTATTGAATTCGATTCCACTTGTACAGCTTATAATTACAAGAATAAAAGCATGAAAAACTCTAATCTTCTATATGTACAATGCCTTCTTTGACAGGAGTTACGGAGCGGCCATCGTCAACCCCCGAGCTCGGTACATGCGGCTGTCCGACATACGAAGACGGTGGAGCCCCGTCGGTGGCCTGAGAGGAACCGGAAGCAACTCGCTGAGTTGCAGCCTCCCCCTCAGAGACAGGCCCCATGGCAGACAGGATCCGGTGACATCACTGGAAGGCAAGGATTGGGAAGTCCCAGCAGGCAAAAGCCCCTCTCGGAGACCCGCTTCATCGTCGCTAGCGGTAGGGTCGGGCAAAGCCACGGGGTCCCCCATCCAGCTGAAGTCAGCATCAGGGAAATGCCTTTCGGCTTCGCGGATCAAACACGATAGAACCCCTGCCTGCGCCTCCGCCAGCTCCTCAAGAAGCTGCTCCTTCTGAGAGGCGAGCTCTGCATCCAGTTCGACCCTCCAGGTGGCTTCCCTCTCCTGCATTGACACTCCTAATGCCTCCTGCTCGTTGCGCAAACGAATGCGCTCGTCCCGAGCCTGATCCCGCTCCCCTTGGAGCCTAGCCCGTTCCAGTTTGAGGCTGGCATTCTCGCCGCTCAGCTCGTGGCACTCGGCGTCCAGCACAGTCACCCGACGCTCCAACCTCCGACCCTGACCGCCTGCAGCAGCCAAACGGGCATTATCGTCCTTCAAACGATCCACCTCGGCCTGACATTCTTCCATCTCCTGAGCAATGCGCGCGGCTTTGTCACTGGAAGCCTGTGCTTCCGATCGAAGGGCGGCGCACTCCCTTTGAAGTTCAGCCACTTCCATGTGGAGCGTCGAGGCGTCCTTTCGGACGGCCTCATAGCGAGAGTTCACCTCGGTCGTGTTCTTCGCCACAACATCAGCCCTCCCTTTCCAAACTCCCGCCATGAGGTGGGGTCGCTGAGTCCTCCGGCACACCTAACAAAAGGAAGGGGAAAAAGATAAGTGGACAAGGAAAAGACCCCGACGAGCCAACCCCAGTAAGTACTGACATTATGACAAAGAAAATCTTACCTCCAGCAACTGTTGGCTGAGCACATGGTACTCCCGGACCAGCTGGTTATCGTCCGCAATCTCCGCATGGTCGCTTTCCCGAAGCAAAACTCGAAAGATAAAGCTCGCCACTTGGCTTGAGGACCAGTCTTTGCCAAAGTGTTCCTCCAGGAACCCCCCGATGTGGGAGGGGCGTTTGCTGAACCTTTGATGCTACTCACCTTGATGAGCGCCGATGCCGCTAACGACAACCAGAGCCCCCCTCTCTTGATTCCCTTCCCTTGAGAGGTTTGCAGCAGAAGAACTGGGACGGTGTGTTTCCCTATCCGATCGGGGCGGGTCCGCCGATAGAGGCACGGCGTGAATTGGGGCACCTTCGATAGCTGCTAACCTCCATCTCTTCCTCTCCTGCTTGGCCTTTAAGTCAGCCTCGCGTTTTAGCCTGGCTCGCTCAGCTAACATCTGCTTCAAATCCTTTCCACCGGCCATTTTAACTGTGTACAAAACAACAGACAAGATAAGTTGGTACGTTAAAATTTACCATTTCAGGCGGCAGAAGTTACTCTTTGAAAGCGAAAGGAGAGGGTGCTTACTTGCTCCAAGAAGGTCTAAGGGAGTTGCGAAGAAAAAACGAGAAGGATTGCTGAATTGCGAAGAATTGAGAAGAGATTTTTCACAGAATAGCGCTAAGGGCAACAAGAAGTAAAGGGATAAAGCTTCAGAAAAATGCCTATTTATAGGCCTGAACTCCTCAAAATTCTCAGTGGCTCCACCATCAAAACCCCGCCACGCGTCCAAAGACGTTACACAGAGAACCAAGCATTATCCTCGATACGCGAACAACAATCAATGAAAAATAACTTTGTGAACAGACGCGTCCCTTCAACTGGCAGCCTTTCCGAGTCTGTAACCCTACTGATGAATGTTCCCGGATCGGGACAGCTCGAATGGGACCTCAAAGGCAACTCCATGCCCGATCAGACCTGTTGAGGGGGGACAAGTGATAACACCGCAAATATCATCCGCTTTCAAGCCCACAGAGTCGGCCCAAACACTGGCAAGGCTCAAGGCCCACAAGGGGAAGCAA
This sequence comes from Excoecaria cochinchinensis, assembly GCA_947683425.1. Taxonomy (NCBI): domain Eukaryota; kingdom Viridiplantae; phylum Streptophyta; class Magnoliopsida; order Malpighiales; family Euphorbiaceae; genus Excoecaria; species Excoecaria cochinchinensis. The sequence continues at coordinate 1,920,649 of CANTUQ010000115.1, forward strand.
ACAGGCACGAGCCCCAAGGAGGACCGATCGGACGACGTGACATTCCGTCCCATCAGCTGCCTGACACAAGGCAGTGATTACCTCAACCTCCTGCTCGCTGTCGCTTCGCCGGATACCTACTCAGACAGCCAGAGATCACTCCCCTAGCCACTCAAGTGCCCCTCAACATCTCTTATAAACAACCCAGCCAGCGATGGCCTCAGGTATTGAAACCCAAGCACTCTCTCTCTAAGCCTTCTCTCTCTAAAGTCACTGACTTAAGCTTCGAAGTGCTTACGCCCGGTCCGACCGGGCATTCTTCCTCGCAGGTCGCTCTCACCCGATCAGTTGTTCCCTCCCTCTCTAGATAAAGACAATTTGACCTTTATCAATCAATAACCGAATTTTTTTTTTTCAAAACATTAAGATCAATGAGGGTGATCATAAACTGCTTAATCGGTTTATGAGTAAAAAAAAATTAGTTCATTAATATCGATTTTTTGAAATGAAATTTCAGTCCATTAATTAGTCCATTACTATCGGTTAATCAGCCTATCAGTTTCGAATTTTCGAACCGATTAACCAATATTTTTCGGTTAACCACTATAATTATAAAATATATTGATAAAAAAATTAAATTGTTAAAGATATTTAAAATTTAAAATTAAAAAACAAATATAATTCAATATAATAATTAAATATGATGTTCAAATAACAAATATAAACTAAAAATATTCAAAAATATTATTTTTACATATATTAAAAATTTTATTTTTTTTGAAAATTTTAGTTAATATATTAATTTTATATAATTTTTTGAATATATTTTAATTTTAATTAATGAAAAATTGATATATTAGGAAATAATAAGAAATACTAAATATATACATATTAAACAATTAATAAATTAACTAAAATGACTTTAAAAAACTTAAAATGAAATTAAAATATTTTAAAGTAAATGAAAATTAAAAGTATATAAATAATTAAATATGAAAATAATGAAATAAAAAATTATAATAAAAATAAAAAAAGTGAAATAAAATTAATAAAATATAGGAGTGTTCATGTATCAATTTCGGTTCGGTTAACTGATTCATAAGTTAAAAAATAAAAATCAGTTCATTAATATCGGTTTTTGTAAAATACTAACCGTTAACCATAATAATCGGTTCGGCTAACCTATTTTTCGGATCAATTTCGGTTCGCTTTTTCGGTTAACCAAGTCAAACGGTTTTTTTGCTCACTCCTAACGCGCAAGCCCCCAACTCCTGAAAGGATGAGTGCAGGCAAAAAATGAAAAATCGGGGAAAACAAAGGGAAAAGAATCACTTACTCAATCAAAGAAGGCTTGGGCGAATCGCGAAAAAAAAGAGGATTGTTGAAGTACGAGCACCGAGAAGAAATTTTCGCAGAGTTTCGCTACAGATTGCAAAATGTGAAAGGAAAAAGACTTGGAGAACGCCTACTTATAGGCCAAAGCTTCTGGAATACGCCAACAGTCTCGCCACTGAAACGATACCACGTGTCAAAGACATTATGGCTATGCGAAGAACGAAGCGTCACCCTCGGTGCACGCACAACAATTAATGAAAAAACAGCTGTACGAATAGGCGCGTCCTTTCAACTGACTGCCCTTTAAAATTAAAAGTCTCGCCAATGGATGCCCTCGGATCGGAATAACTCACACCAGATTCCATCCGAATGGGACCTCAAAGGCAAACTCATGCCCGATCGGACCTGTTAAGGGGGGACAAGTGATAACCAGGCAAATATCATTTGCACCAAGGCCTATCTAGTCGGCCCAGTATACTGGCAAGGCCCAAGGCCCAAAAACTAAAAGTGGACAGGCACGAGCTCCTAGGCAGCGCACCCAGCCGATCGGACGATGTGACAGCCAGTCCCATCAATCGTCTGACACAAGGCAGCGCCCACATCAACTACCTGCTCCTTGTCACTTCGCCGAAAACCTACTCTGACTGCCAGTGATCACTTCCCTAGGCACCCAAGTGCCCCTCGACCATCTCTTATAAATAGCCCAGCCAATGATGGCTCCAGGTATTGAATCCTTGTCATTCTCTCTCTAAGCTACTAACTTAAGTTTCGGAGTGCTTACACCTGGTTCGACCGGGCATTCTTCCTTGCAGCGTCACTCTCATCCGATCGTTCGGTTCCTCCCTCTCCAGATAAAGACATCCAGGGCTTTATCACTAATATTATAAAATGAATTTAATATTTATTAGAAATTAGCATGCTTAATTCTAAGTCAAAAAAATTTTGGATAATATTATATGAAAACATCGATTCTAAAACATAAAAAAAATGTAATTAGTTGCTATTAAGTAAAATATATACACCAATATATATGATAAAACAATAACGTATATACAAGTTAATATGTTACTTCATATAAATACTACTTTATATAATTAAAGAGAACAACATAATTTAAATATAGTTTAAAATATTACATAAATTTATAGAAAAATACAAAAAAATTAAGGTATAAAAAATATATATAATTTAAATTTACTTTAAAATATTATTCTATGTAAGTTTTAGAGAGAAATAAAAAAAATTAAGGCATAAAAATAAAAATAATATATATATATATATATATATATATATATATATATATATATGTATATATATATATATATATGTATATATATATATATATATATGTATATATATATATATATATGTATATATATATACATATATACACACACACACACACACACATATATATATATATACATATATGTATATATGGAGAGACGGGAATCATCTGATTAGTATAAGCATTCTGATTATTATTCTGTTTTGAAATACTTTCTTTGCTCAAAACCTTCTTATTATTCATTTTCCCTGTAAAAACTCACGAGAAAGAAAATCAGGCAAACAATTATTTTGTCCTTTAATAAATTCGATTTCAAAATCAAAATTGCTAAGAAGGGCTTGCCATCTGGCAAAAATTTGTTTAGAGATTAAATTTTTAACATCTTTTTCTAAAATATGTTTTGCTGAAAGACAATCTATTCTGAGTAAAAAATTTTTCATGTATAAATCATCTTCAAACTTTATGATGCATGATACTATGCTTAATATTTCTTTTTTTTATTGTAGAATAATTCTTTTGAGTATCATTCCAATTTCCTGAGTAATATCTAACCAATTCTTCTTTATCATTTCTTTTTTGTTTTAGAATTCCTCCAAATCCTTTATCACTAGCATCTGTTTCAACTATTAAAAATGCTTCTGGGTGAGGAATACTAAGACAAGGAAGACTTTTAACCTTTGATTTAATAGTTTTTATTATTTGAGTATGTTCTTCTGTCCAAGGTGAAGGATTTTTCTTAAGTCTATTATAAAGAGGTTGACAAATTATACCTAAATTTTTAAAGAAATCATGAACATAATTTAAACATCCGAAAAATCTTTGCAACTGTTTTTTATCTTTAATTTCATCTGGAAATTTTTCCGTGAATTCTAAACTTCTATTAATTGGTCTTATTGTTCCTTGATTAATATTATGTCCTAAAAATCTAACTTTTATTTGAAATAACTTTATATTTGTCGGAGAGATTACTAAACCATTATGGTGAATAATATTATAGAATTTTCTTAAATGACTAAAATGCTGATTAATATTTTTTGAAAAAATTAAGACATCATCTATATAAACTATAGAGAATTCATTAATAGGTCTGATGTCGGCCTGAAAAGATGTAGTGGAGACTGAGGATGCTGATTTGGAAAGTAAGATGTTGTCGGCCATAAAAGCTTTTGAAAGTAAGAATCGTTCATCAGCATCTTCCTATGCACCCATACATGAAAGTTATATTGATGAATTTATTGATAAATTTCAATTAGCATTAATGACAATAGATAAAAATAATGCTAGATTATATATGAAATCAGAATTAGAAAAACATTTAGATTTTATAGAAAAAGAAACAAAGAGTCTACATGAATCAGGTCACTGTGATTGTAAAAATTTTGATATTCAAAAGAGATTTGTGAAACATATAATTGAATTCTTATATATTAATTCCGCATAATGAACTAGCCCTTTCCTGCTCTTCTGAAAAATCTAAAGAAGATAAAGAATCAATGAAACGATTTACAAAATAACTCATAATTTTTAAAATATACCTGAAGTATTATTCTCTGATGAAATATTACAAGTGGTAGATGGAATACATGAACAAGCTCTGTTAAAGACATATATATATATGTATATATATATATATATATATATATATATATATATATATATATATATATATATATACACATATACACACACACACACACACACACACACACACACACACACACACATATATATATATATATACATATATGTA